>JASSUY010008402.1:11772-39285 GCA_032466535.1 Forpus xanthops | reverse complement strand
GGGAGTTGCATTCTTTTGATTCTCCTCCCCATCCCCTCAGACTGAGGAAGAAAGAGAGGGGAGTGAGTGAGAGAGCGACTGCATGAGTTTGAGAGCCTCAAACCACAACAGAATATGATCAGAATGCTGAAGGACTTGACTCTCCCCTTCTACCTCACTCTTGCGAGACCTCACCTGAAGTACTGAATTCAGCTCTGGGGCCTTTATTGTGAGAAGGATGCGAACATGCTGGAGTGAGTCCAATGGAAGGCCACAAAGATGATGAGAGGGCTGGAGATCTTCTCCTATGAAGACAGGCTGAGAGAGGTGGATTTCTTCAGCCTGGAGAAGAGAAGGGTCCAGGAAAGTCTTAGTGCAATCTTCCATAATACCTAAAGAGGCCTAGAAGAAATCTGGAGAAAGGCTTTTTACACGGGTATGTGGTGATAGGAGAAGGGGGAATGGCTTTGAAGTCAAAAAGCATAAATTTAGATTAGGTATTAGGAAGAAATTCTTTACTGTGAGAGTGGTGAGGCACTGGAACAGGTTACTCAGAAAAGCTGTGGCTACCCCATCCCTAGAAGTGTTGAAGGTCAGATTGGATGGGGCGTTGAGCAAACTGGTCTAGTGGAAGGGGTCTCTGACCATGGGAGGGAGGTTGGAACTGCATCAGTTTTAATGTCCCTTCCATGCCAACCATCTTACCTCTCTGTTATTTTATGATTCTATACTTATCAGTGGAAAATAAAGACAAAAAAAAATAGTGACTAAAAAAAAAAAAAAAAAAAAACAAATTCCCCAACCTTCAACCATCGGATAAGCAAAGTCAGTATCACATGTAAGTATAGGAATGGTGGCACAGCACTTACACAGCTAGTAGTCCTTCATCAACTTCTCCACAGCTTAGGCTGCTTTGCCTGCTGTTAATTTCAGGCATCTTTTGTGAGTTTTTATTTTCACTATAATGCCCAAAGAAAAAATATCCTGAACTTGTACAAGATATCAAAATTCTTTTTCAATAGGGGAAAGAGGGAAGAAATACCTGCAAGTGCATAAGCAATTGGATGTATTTTTCATATTGGCTTTTTTTTTGTTTGTTATGTTTTGTTTCTTAATACTACTTCTCTAAACTACATCTGCATCAAATACTTTACATTTTCTGACTCTGGAACTGCCTGCTGCTGAAATAACTGGCAACATCTAAATCTCAGTTTACTTCCTTGCAGCAATGAATAATTTCTTTCTTTTGGTTTTAAAATGGTTTTACATTGGAAAAATATATAAAAATATATAATATGTTAAATGTATTATATATATTCACAATATTTCATTGAAATAAATACTGTCTACTTTATTTAAGATAAGGGACATATAAATGGCAGACTACAGATGACACAAAAATTTCATAATGAAAGTAGAAAATTATTACAAAGGAATATATTCTCACATGTTATAAAAGGCTGCATCTCCTTTGATTTTCAGCAGAGCCACAATAATTTCAACAGCGGATGTTCCCTCGATTACCAGTTTTTCAGTCATTTTTGTGTTCTGTTTACAAGACATCATTACCATCCACAGTTGATAAACAGAAAACCTCACACAGCTAAAGACATGGAGGAATTTAAATTAGTATCATGATATAGCAACAAAAAAATAATTAAGAAACCATCCAGGTTATGAAACCTGGAATAGCCAGGTAAGGCTTTGTGAAACTTCGAAGTGAGGACTGCACAACTACTAAAGCTTGATCTTCCTCTGACTAAAACCAACAGAAGTCTTATCTCTCTGTTCGAAGAGTGGAAAGTTGATCCATGTGCTAATGATTTTCCACTGGTTGAAGTTTAATTTTCAATTAAACTTACAGTAGGAAAGTTGGGAGTCAATGGTGACAAAAAAAAAGAGTGAAAGAAGGAAATGGGCACCCTTTTCAAACAGATGGATAAATCCTTGAATTCAAGTTCTGTTTATCCCACCTAGATGAGCCAAATATAAAACTAGAGACTTTTAGCTAGCAAGCAGCTTTATCCTCCAAATACTCTTTTTACAATTTTTAACTTGGTCATCTGAATTCAATATTACAAAACACAATGTGTGAAATCTCTTCCCACAAAACTGAAAAGTACACGTCCTTGCTGTGGTTTAAGCCCAGTCAGCAACTCAGACATGCAGTCATTAGCTCACTCCCCTTCCCTTCCTCCTGCTCACTCCCCGGGAGATGGAGAGGAGAATCGAAAGAATGCAACTCCCACAGATTGAGATAAGAATAGTCCAGTAACTAAGATATAACACAAACCACTACTGCTATCACAGAGAATAATAATGATAAGAGAAAGGAAAAGGGAAGAAAATACAACCTCTCACCACCTGCTGACCAATACCCAGCCCAACCAGAGCAATGATTTCACCATTCTGGTAACTGCCCCTAGTTTATATAGTAAGCATGACATGCTGTGGTATAGAATACCTCTTTGGTCAGTTTGGTTCAGGTGCCCTCTCTCTGCTTCCTCCTGGTTTCCCCTCCACCCTGGTAGATCGTGAAACTCAGTAAGTCCTTGGTGAGAGAAAACACTACTGAGCAACAACTAAAAACATTGGTGTTATCAGTGCTGTTCCCAGGCCAAAAGTCAAAACCACAGCACTGCACCAGCCACTAAGGAGAAAAATGACTGCTGCTGCTGAACCCAGGACATTCTTATTATCTTTTACCATGAAATCATAGCCTAGAGTTTTGCTCCTCAGAAAAAGATTATCAGCCATATTTGCTACATGATGGAATTTTTTTGATGAGGTAGGATGATGGCCAGCTGGGTCAAGTCACATTAATTCAAAATTCCAAATCTGAAGGATTTTTATTTGTAATATTAAAGAAGAATAAGACCTCTTGGTTAAAAAGGGAAAAAAGACAAAAAGTTAAAGATAATTTGAGGCAGACGTACTAAAGCTGTTCTAAAATAATGGTGTTTGTTAATTCAGATTTACTCATAGAACCTGTTCCATGCTCCATACATATAGTAGAGAAGTATATAAAACAATTTAAAAAAAAATAAAAAGAAGATAAAGAAGAATGAAAGTGGTTTAAAGAAGTCTGTAAATCATACTCCCTACATGAGTGAAATACTTTTTGTGTCCCTGTCCATAGCAGGGGGGTTGGAATTAGATGATCTTAAGGTCCTTTCCGACCCTAACTATTCTATGATTCTATGATCCTGAATGTCATAGTAACACAAGAAGAAAGCCAGTTCTGGGAAACAAAAGTATTCTTGTAGATTCATTCTACAGCTGTCACTCATACCTACACAGAGTGTGCCCTGTGGACTCTGGGTCTTTGTGAATCTCTGAAAGAACAACATCAAAGAAAAATTAAATGGAAAAAATTAAATAAGATCTTCCTATATTGGCAAAAGTCGCAGCTTCTCAGATATGGCAGTGGGCATTCAGGTGAAAGCTATGGAACATCCATGCACTGGCAAGGGACATATACCCAGCTATTTCAGTTGCTGAGAAGGTTGACTGTTCTAGCTTGCTTGCAAGGGACAAGTCCAGAGACAGAGTAGTCTGTAACCAGTTCTTTGGATTATTACTTCATGATGCCTGCTAACACTGAGCTAAATAGAAATTTTCTTCCCTATAGTATTTATTTGCATGGTTATTAAAATAACTTCAGAAAAGCCCATTTTCAAAACCTGGCAAATTCTGTCTCTGTATGGTTGATATGTATTTGCTTCTGCAGGGTGATGATGGGTATCATGTTGCAATAAATAAACTATTTCAGAGCTGTAGGGTGAAATTTTTCCATTGAAGGTGCAAAAATTGGTCAACCCTGCACAGAGGTCATATCAACATACTAGCAATAACTCTATGTAACACATGTACAAGCATTTCTTTTCAAATCACTTATTGATTTTTTTCCTGCATCTCCTACCCATTTAGAAAAGAAAGCTAGTCAAATTTCAGGAGTAACAAGGCTTGAAGAAAAGAAATATTTATACGAATATAGTTACATCTACATCTGCATCCACATCTGCATCTACGCATACAATAATCTCAGCATCATTTAATTGCTGCTGCAATGTTAAGAAAAATATGAGACTGATAAATTTTGGTAAAAGACATCCATGATTACCAACTGGTAACATGTTGATCAAGGACCCTGAACAAAGAAAGGTAATTAAATATTGGCTTTCTGATCTGCTTTGAAGATATCTGTTGTTTTTTGCAACCATACTGCTACAAATTATTCTGTCTTTAAACATAGAAAAGGAAGAATACCTAAAAGAGATTCATACCATGTATCTCAGAATAATTTAGGAGTAATTAAAAATAATTTATAAAATTCTATATGCTGAATATGTATTTTATACATTACAGTACTTATTAATATCGAAGGAAAATAGAAAAATTATAGTGAAAACAATTAAACTTTAAAACTAATAAGGAAACATCATTTTGCTCTGCAAATGGACAGTTAGAGACTTTTTCTCAGTTATAAATTGGAGTGTATTCTTTCTGCTTCAACTTGTCTTCCTGTGGGCAACATATACACGAAATAAATATCAGTACTCTGGCATATCATGGAAGTTTAACTAACTGGTTAATACTGGATGAGTGAAACCAAGTTGCTTCTAAACCTTTAGCACTATCTTTGGAATCCTTATATAAAATCAATTTTATATAACATCTAACAATATTCCCCACCTTTAATCACAGGAATATCCTGTTGATTTCAGTGGAATACGTATTTCAGGATAAGCACACACACAAAAAAAAATGCTGCTGAACAAAGGCTAGGGTTCCCTTAATCTTTATCATTAGGTTTGGCCACCTCATAAGGCGTCCACCAATCTACTTCTATGCATCTACTGCAATCTACTATTCTTGATGAAAGGAAAGGGAAATGTATTTGACACTTCAATGTTGTTTTGCTTTGTACATTGGTGATCTGACCAAAGATAAAGAAACATTCAATTAAGAGCTGCTTCCACTGTTCAAGGAGCTGCAAAATACTGTGAAAAGACCTTCAATTGATGAAAAATGTAATACTTCAGTTACTTCAACAAAAATAGTTGCAGTTTGCACTACCTGAGGATCTGGTCTGTGTTACATTTGCTTTCTGTGTTCTCGTATTTAAATTTCATGCTGACTTCCATGCAAAGGTTCCAGCTATATTAGTATCAATATCATTGCATTCTCTGAGGAGAAGAATATGCACAGTGAGACTTCTGCCTTGTGTTGTTGATGTTTTCTTACTGAAAAATACAAATCATTCTCTGTGTGTCATGGGTTCAGCAGCAGTCATTTTTCTCCTTTAAGCAGTAGCTGGTGCAGCACTGTGTTTTGGATTTTTGGCATGGGAACAGTGCTGATAACACCAGTGTTTATAGTTATGGCTTAGAATGTTTAGGCTGGCCAAGGACTTTCTGAGTTTCATGCTCTGCCAGGGAGGAGGGGAGCCGGGAAGAAGCCGGGCGGAAGCAGAAAGAGGGCACTTGACCCAAACTGACCAATGAGGTATTCCATACCACAGCACGTCATGTCCAGGATGTAGAAATGGAGGGGAGAGACCCGAAAAGATGGTGATGCAGGGGGGTGTGCACGGCATGGCCGGGACTTGGTATTGGGTGATGGGGTACACTGCTTAGTCAAGCTTGGTATGAGGCGATGGGGGGGCACTGTATGGCATGGCTAGGTATCAGGTGAAGATCTATTGCCTTTTTCCCTTGTATTTTCTCTTGTATTATTATAGGTGGTAGCAGTAGTGATTTATGTTATAGTTTAGTTGCTAAAACTGTTCTTTTCTCAACCTATGGGAGTTGCATTCTTTTGATTCTCCTTCCCATCTCCCCGGGACTGGGAAAGAAAGAGCGGGAAGTGAGTGAGCAAGTGATTGCGTGAGTTTGAAAGCCTTAAACCACGACAGTGTGGAAGCACAAATTTATCCTGTCTACATTTATAATACAAACTCCATAGGAACAATTTATTTATACACACTTTCACAGGGACCAAAATGATAGGGACCTGACATTTACTAATTTTTTCACGCACAAATAAGACTATCCGGTAAAAGGCAAGGTATATAAAAGAACACTGGTATTTATTATGAATAATAATTTTTATATTCCTGGTTAAGTACCGAAACAATCTCTTGCTTATACAGAGTATGAAGTCCAGTTTCTTATTTTTAAAAATCTTTCTTATAAGCCACTAAACAGTTATAACTTTCTGTATTACTGCTTGTAAGATTAGATTAGAATAGTTTCCTATTCTTTCAGAAGATCACATCTATATGGAAGAATGAAATTTATTTGGTTTTACAATAAAAATTCAGGTTGATGAAAGATTTTTTATTATAAACTCTTTATATTCCCTTATTCTGTATCCCCTTAAGTGAAACTAGAAATGAGGTATAAACATGTAGGCCATATGATATGCACTTATAGATGTACTTTACAGTTTTAGAGTGCAGTTTGTTTTTAAAAAGGTAAATACTTGGTGTGTAAACACTTTCAGCTGTTGGCCTTACTGAACTAGTTCAAATCCTTATACGATATGTTATAAAAACTGTAAGTTGTAAAAAATCTTCTCCAATTTGAAGTAAAGGCAATTTTCATCAAAGTAAACATATTTTTATTTTGGTTTTTTAAATGAAAGTTTGAGTTGATGCAATCACATTATAGCTTAAACTAAAACTAATTCCATGAAAACATATAAACTTCAACTTTTTTATGCCAACTTGCAACCTGCAGAATTACATGAATAGTTATAGAGTGGCAATATTTTTAAAATTGTATTTCTGTAGTTTTAATGGAACTGACATTTTCATATCTCCAGTTTTTCAAAACAGTGTTTAACTCACTTAAATTGTGGTTCTGTATATGGTTTCCCATCTCAGTTTATGTGCCTGAGCCCAATAAGTTAAAAAGAGCACCATTAATGTTAATGGAATTGGCAAGGTTCAAGGAAGAATTTCATCCTTTTGCCATTTGCTGTACTTGAAATAAAAAAACCTACTGGCTGAAAAAACGAAAACCTAAACTCAGTGTTATATTAAACCTTTCAGTCCAAACACATGATCTGTAGAGCAGCCACTGATTTCTCAAAAGTGTCACTATGGACCAAGTTTATGTTTTTGTACTTTTTTTGTTTGTTTTGTATTTTTGTTTTGGTTTTGTTTGGGTTTTGTTTTGTTTTGAGCTTTCCATTCACTAAGAACCTTGACACAACCAATTTCTTTAGAAGTATGACTTCAGACAAAATATTATTTTTCCCCAAATGGATTAGACTTTGTCTTTTTCTCTTCATTGTTTACTCCACTATTACTTTTTCTGGTGAAGTCAGAATTCTTCTTCTAGAGAAATGTGTATTTGAAAACAATGTCAAGGAGGAAGGATCAATTAAGCTGCTTTCACAGAGGTCACTTAAAATGAAAGCTAGAGGGTCCGGGTAAAAAGTGTTTATGCACATACTTCCTATGGTAACATTCCCATAATCAAGATGATGAGTAACAAGAAGGTTCACATTTCTGATTATGCTACATATGTGAATTTTCCAGCCTATCCCAAAAATCAGAGGCTGCTCAGAAGATTATTTTTAAATTAGACATTTTAGCTTCCATCAGAAGGAGGTGCAAGTTCTTTCTGAAGCCCTTTTAAAAAGAGGATCTTTTTAGCTCCTTCTAAAGAAGGAAGACTTGCTGCAGTTTTGATGTACATCACCATTCTCTTCCCTTTACTTGCTTTCAGAAAGCTAAATAGGATTTTTAGCTTTTCTGTTGCAGTCTATAGAATCGTTGCAACCTTGATCCCTTAAATGGTAGAGTATCTGGCCTTGATACAGTAGATGAGCTTAGTGTAAGTATACTTCACCATGATCACACTCAAGAAGATGCTTCAATTAAAGCACATGATTATCACATTTACTTTGATAGAACTACTTGAGGGTAAAGGTATATGGAGTTGTTCGCTGGACAAGGACCTTACATGTGATGCAATTTTACAGTTCTAAACCCCACTACAGATGGTTTACAGTCCAGTAAAATACAGAGTTAATAATGCAAGACCTGGTGCTTGGCAGCATAAGTAAAGATGCTTCAGCTATTTAAATGTTGTAAAGTTCCTTAAACAGTAGTCAGGAGAGAAACACAGATGGAAATAAAAAGAATGTAAATTGATGGAGTTTACGTGTTGAAATGCGATTAAAAATACAGTCTATAAAAGTAGGCATTTCGTGACTGAGACTTGTAAATAAATAATCTTATTGTGAAATTATGAATTTGTGAAGATACATAGTTTGGTTTCTGATTTTTTTTTTTAATTTATTTTTCTTACTTTTCTAATAACATCTAAAAAGATAATTAATCTGGTATGTTGTTAGAGCCTGCACAACCACAGTCATAAAAGAGGCCTGATCTTCCCCATATATTAGATTAAGAAATTTTTATTGAATATTTTTTATTTGACTAATATGACATTAATTTGGAAAAAAAAAAATGAATGGACTGGAGTGGTTACCTCACTGGCAAGGTGGGTCTAGATTAATCTTGTAGAACTTTATATGTTTATGTACAGCATGTAAGTTTAGTACCATTTTATAAAAGGTTTCTTAGCAGTAAATGGAAAGTACTTAATAACTTCAGAAGGTAATTCAGATTCTATACTGACAAAGCTTCTGAAGTTTCCTATGTCTCGCCATTAATTGTGAAAGAAGATTAGAATGACTTGGTTCTGATTTTGACTTCAAATATAGGTCTTGTAATTAGGGACTTTACACACAGGAAGGAAACTTAGGTGTTAATGAGTAGCAGGTAAGACAGGGAGAATCCTGTCATATATCCGAATTCTAGGAAAGTCTTACCCAAAAGGAGGAAACAGACTTTAGACTTCAAACATATATGGAATTATCACAGCCAAAATAATTTTGTTTTCTTTAGTTGGGGAAGAAAGAGGAGACAGGAGAGCAGATTGTTTTGACTTAATTATTGTCAGTTTTGTTTTGGCTTTATGTTTTAATGTAAAGGAAATATGTTATATAGAAAGGATTTTATTATTGATCAGGGGAAAAAACACTGGAGAATTTATAAATATTCTCTATTCTCAGCTCTTTTTGGCACTAAATAACGCAATGATATTTTAGACATTTCTTGCTGTTTGCTTTTGTTATAATTAATTTTTGTTATAATGAATTTTGTTATAATGAATGAAGATAGGCCATATGAAGATAGGCTGAGAAAGCTGGAGAAGAGAAGGCTGCATGGAGACCTTGTAGGAGCCTTCCAATTCTGAAGGGGGGCGATAGGTGGATGTTGGAGAGGGACCCTTCATTAGGGGCTGTAGTGATAGGACAAGGGGTAATGGGTTAAAATTTAAACAGAAGAAGTTTAGATTGGATATAAGGAAAAAGTTCTTTACTGTAAGGATGGTGAGGCACTGGAATGGGTTGCCCAGGGAAGTTGTGAATGCTTCATCCCTGGTGGTATATAAAGCTGGTTGGACAGAGCCAGATTCAATAATGATCTTGTTTTTCAAAAGTGCATTTAATGCTCATCAGCTTTGTATTGAAAGTAATTTGAAGTAATATAGAATCATAGAATCAGAGAATAGTTAGGATTGGAAAGGATCTTAAGATCATCTAGTTCTAACCCCCCTGCCGTGGGCAGGGTTATCTCCCACTAAGCCATTGCACCCAAGGCTCTGTCCAACCCAGCCTTGAACACTGGCAGGGATGGAGCATTCCCAACTTCCCTCGGCAGCCCATTCCAGTGCCTCACCACCCACCACCCTTATAGTAAAGAACTTCTTCCTTATAGCCAATCTAAACTTATACTTTATCAAGGACTGTATTTTTCTCCAGTTCATCTGGATACTATCCCCAAATATCCCATGATACTATTATAGAGATTAATTGTGTGGTTTGTGTTCCAAATAGCAGTGTTGAAGTACCATCACATTGAAGTAAAAGATTTCTTTATATTTGTGAGCTATTTTAATAAATGTTTCTATTGCTTTCTTACAGTTGTACAAACTAAATGAAAACAGTACACTACAATATAACTGCAAGAAACAGATATTTATCTTAAAACCAATAAAGGCAACTCTGAGAGTGCAGCATCAGAAAAAGGTTTTGTGTTTTCTTAATGTCATGATTTAAGCCCAGCTGGTACCTCAGTACCATGCAGCCACTGTCTTACTCCCCCTCCTATCCATCCCCTGTTCCCAGAAGGGTGGGGAGGAGAATCAAAAGAATGTGACTCCCACAGGCTGAGATAAGAACGATCCAATAACTAAGGTACAACACAAAACCACTGCTACTACCACCAATAATAATAAGGGAAATGTGAGAGAAGAGAATACAGCCACTCATCACCTGCTGACCTATACCCACCTGACCAAGCAGTGATTTCACCATTCCAGGTGACTGCCCACAGTTTATATAGTGGGCATGACATGCTGTGGTATGGAATACCTCTTTGGTCAGTTTGGGTCAGATGCCCTGTCTCTGCTTCCTCCCAGCTTCTCCTCCTCCCTGGCAGAGCATGAGGCTCAGAAAGTCCTCTGCCAGCCTAAACGTTCTAAGCCATAACTACAAACACTGGTGTTATCAGCACTGTTCCCAGGCCCAAAATCAGGAAACACAGTGCTGCACCAACTACTACGAAAAAGAAAAAGGACTGCTGCTGCTGAACCCATGACAACATACATACTTATTTTCAACAGACTGGTCTGTACTCAGGAGAGCAAGAGCATCTTGTTGAATGTTCTAACCAAAATAACAGATATAGTCATGGACAATCATCCATAGTAGCAGAGAGGTGATAGTAAAGACTGCCATACCTTTATACGCATGTATAGGACAGAACTGATAGGTTTTTCCCCTTGCAGGATTATTGAGACTCCTGGAATCATCGTTTACCCAACTTGAGAACAGTTTATTCAGTCACAGAAGTACTATGTAAAACTTATGGAACCAACGGACAAAGACAACAATTACATCTCATTAGCTCTTTAGATAACCTTTATTCCAGACCTGGGAATAACCATGTTATTGCCTTGCAAATGAGCAATGCAAACCCAAAGCACTGAGCTTTGATTCCCTAGCTATTTAGCTGTGCCAGTTCTCAAATCCTGGTCCTGCGTAACTGCTCTCCCTCCTGACATGTGGCCCACGTCCTCAGCTGTAGCTCAGTGGGCTGGAGCTTGGCATCAGAGCAAGCGCCAGGAACCCTGCTCAGCCTTCCCATTAATTTGGTAGTGTCAGACTGCTACCTAAGCTAAGGCTTCCCTGAGCACAGCCCTGCTCTGCCATCTGCAACTAAGATGTGAGTTGGTTATGTCAGCCCATTTCCCAGCTTTGAAACCAAATCTCATCCACAGTCACTGCTGGCGACTACAGCACAGCTCCTTGCTTTGGCTGAAGAGAAAATGTTCAAACACCTCTTAAAAATACCATGAAAAATAGACCCAAAATGAACATGCCTGGAAACACAAAGCATATCAGTGCATGCTAAACTTCTTACAAAAGAAAAAAAGAGCACGAAAAAACACCAAAAGAAAGAGGAAGAAGCATATTTTCCAGAAATTCTATGCATTTATTTAGGGTATGCATTTCCCATGTATCAAAACACCCCTCTAAATATATATATATATAAATCATAAATAAACCTTGTGATGGTCTTGTAAGACATAACATCTACATGGCACGCTCTCAGTTTTTATACTGGTAAAGAACCTGTTCCTTTTTTAATTACACCACGTCATTCATTTCAGATGCAAAAGAAGAAAAGCACAACGTGTGCTTCCAAGAGCACACCAAATCTATGTATTTTCAGTCCTGGAGTCGGTGGTTATGGCAGGTTCCTGATAAAGGGGATTTGTGGGGTGATGGCCTCCCTAGCCACAATGCAGAGCCACAAAGACCAATGTAAGAAATTCTTTGTTCCAGCCAGTTCTTAACAGTAATGATTACAGAAAATGCAAACTTGCTTTTTATATTATTAAGCAGTCCCTTCGAGCAGTGGGATGGAGCTGTAACTTTTTCTAATTAAAATATCATTATTACCCTATGCATAGTCTTCAAAGGAGCTTGAAAATGTCAAGGTTTCTGAAGAGAATCCCTTACTCTTTCTGCCTACTTACCAACTGCAAGCTATGCAGACCTTTTATATTGCCAGCGAACACCTAGGATACCTTCAGCCCCAATGAGCTGCAGGCTTATAGTGACGGACCAATTTTTATAGTTAGATGAATATTTGGGTAATAGAGTTTGTCTGAGGCCAAATGAGAAATCAAATAAATGATAATATGACATGTAATCATTTTCTGCGGCTGATAGCTTAATAATAAGGAGCCATTTTAATGCCACGCCAACTCCATAATCCCACAAAATTGAATACATCAAAATGCATACCTCCTCTATTATATTTAGTTAGCAACTTGCTAATATCGCTCATCTGTTCCAGCATTTTCCTGCTTGGAACAGGCCATTATTTTATGATTGAAAAATCAGCAATACTAAAAGGAGCAGCTGTTGGACTCAGCAGTCACAGACCAGATGCAACTATAAATGCATCAAATACTAGTTTTTTTTAAATCACCTTTTTTTCACTTCTCCGCATTTGCTGAAATCCAAGTTTGGATCCACAAAGATGTTGCCAATTAATCCAACACACAGCAGAATGATCACTTAACTCAAATCAAATTATTCATATTCTACATGACATTTAGGTGTCCCTGCCCATGACAGGGGGGTTGGAAGTAGATGACCTTAGGGTCTTTTCCAACCCTAATTATTCTATGATTCTATGACATTCCCATATTTACTCTACAGTTTTGCATCTGGACATAGCTGATAACCTCCATTAACTGCACTGATATTTGTAAGTCCTGATCAAACAGGATGGACTGCAGTGGGAATCCACTGAACCACCATAACGTTACCTAGCTTCACATTTCTCCTTTGCTCAGTGGTTTTTATCAAATCTCTGCCAAGAATGTAACTTCTAAATGCCCATTACAGAAGAAGATCTATCCAGTGGCAGAGTCACTGACACATAACTCATTCTACAATAACTACTTGCTTCTCATTTTTAACAGCATTAAAAGTAGTGATGAGAAACCAAAATGGCATGTGGAAAATCAGTCTGTGAAGGGGGGGGGCAGGGGTTGGATCTGTCAGCATGGAAGTTCTGAGGAGGGAGATGATTTTGCTCTATTCTAATAGGTAAACATATATGAAACGTAAGCTGGGAGAGGAGAAAACAAACAGGCGGGATGGACTGGTATCACATTAAAACCACCGGGAGAAAGCAGCTACAAACACGAGACTGGAGAGCAAGACTAGGACTGAGTCAGGGTACAACATGAAGAGAGCTGGGAGCCCCACAAGCAAAGACTTGACTTGATTAGGCAGCACGAAACCCAGTCAGGCAGGAGTAATTAGGAAACAGCAAAACAGTCCAGGTTAGGGGGCCAGGCAGGTTTTCCTGGGGGGTGCATGGAGGAGAAATGACCATGGCATCTCACCATGCTTGTCCACTAACCAATATTCCTGAGAGGCTCTACAGTGCCTCTCTAGAGCTGTGCCACTTCAGGCTAGCAGTGACTTCTGCCACCAGCTCCTCTCAGCAAAGTACAGAGGGCCCTGATGAGTGACAAGCAGATGCCTCATCACAGCTTCTTCTTTTAAAACCCTAGGCAGCTGCATTTAAAGACCTACACAAAAGAACACCAGAAAGGCTGTCATCACTAAAAAGTTAAGAAATGCATGAAATAAACAGCCCTTACAACCTTCCTTCAGCTCCTTTCTCCATATGCAGATGCCATGGTAACCCGGAACACGAGCAACACAAAGCAGCTGGATTCATACTGGAGAAATGCTCTTAACATTGGCATTTCTTAATTTTTGACTGCTTTGCAACCATAATAAAGCTTACTTCTTTCAAATGATGAGTGCTGGTTTTATGTTCTTCAGTAGCAGGCTTCTGAATGCCATCATTACAGTGTGGCATGTGCAACATCACATTCGTTGTGCCTGCTCTCTGAGGCTTGGGATTGAAATTGAAGACCCTCAAGATCTTCAGCCTTTTTGTTCAATGTATGTAATCCTTCCTAATATGAACTTACACGTAGGTTTTCTGGGATAAAATTCCTTCAGGCACACACCAATGCTTTTTCCTCCTGGACTAAATTGTCGGAATGAGCTGCTTTGAAAGCTGTCACAATGACATAAAACACTCTATCTGCCTCTTCCTTCAACGCCAGTGGGTAATATTATTTCATAAACAGTCGACTTCTCGGCCGATGTTGCCCACAGTACAAAAGGCACTCTTTTCAAAACATCTATTTTAAGCATCCCATAAGGGCTAAGCACATGTACAGCGTCACATAAAAATAAATGGGAATGTTTTACACCACAAATTAAGTAGCTGGTGGAAGCAGAAGAGAAACAGTAGTAGAATAGTTATGGCATCTTGTTAGGGATGCAAAGGGGTTTTTCAGACTCATGGCAAAACCACTCCCCTCCTGACAGCCACAATGGGTACTGATGCCCATGGCCTCACAGAAACTAGTTTAACCAAGTGAGACAGCCTACTACCACCTCACTACCCTTGGGCTTTTGCTCATGAAGGCAGTCAGGGAGTATCTGCATTTCAGGCTGGACTCATCCTCAAACACGAAAAGTAGTTTTCTGCCATTTCAATGCTTCTTCAAAAGGGATCACTTCATAGATATGCTCCACTCTTAGTGAATGTCCTGGGTTCAGCAGTAGCAGTCATTTTTCTCCTTCTTGGTAGCTGGTGATGTGCTGTGTTTTTGACTTTTGGCCTGGGAACAGCACTGATAACAGCGATGTTTTCAGTTGCTGCTCAGTAATGTTTATTCTGACCAAGGACTTCCTCAGTCTCATGCTCTGCCAGGGACGAGGGGAAGCTGGGAGGAAGCAGAGACAGAGCACCTGATCCAAAGTGACCAAAGGGGTATTCCATACCACAGCACGTCATGCCCTGGATGTAAAATGGAGCACAGAGACACGGAAGGCGAGGGGTGCACTGCGTGGTCGGGCTGGGTATAGTTGGTGAGTGGTTCTATTCTCTTCCCTTGTATTTCTCATCATTATTATTATTGGTGGTAGCAGTAGTGATTTATGTTATACCTTAGTTACTGAACTGTTCTTATCTCAACCTGTGGGAGTTGCATTCATTCGATTCTCCTCCCCATCCCCCCAGGAGCTGGGGAGAAGAAAGAGGGGGAAGTGAGTGAGCAAACTGTGTGGCTGAGCAGATTTAAACTACAATAGTGAAAAAGACTATTAAAAGACTATATTAAGTGGGAAGCATCAACCCAAACTAGCCATGGAGCATCCAGTGCTCCAGCACCTCAGGGGAGGAGCTGCTCATCATCTCCTGCTCTCATTCTTTGTACTTCAGACTCTCAAATGAGACTACAACAACCCGTCACTTTGTGGCATTCCCTTTTTTTTTTTAGGCACACCATGAAAATCAAAGGGCCATGGTATTAACAAGGCATCTGAAGGAAACCTGTTATGAAGAGCATCAGTGACTGCTTTGACAAAAAGCCTTTTCCCCCCAGGAATGTTCCCTTTTCCCCTGGGAAAAGGAACAGAAACAAAACCAAGTAATGCAGATTTTCTCCCTAACTTCTACAGATGTATCTTTAACCAGATCATTTGAAATGATCACCACAGAACTTCGAAAATATTCTTCCTTTACGACAACACACTTATCTTCACCCTCTTGCTCATGAATGAGCAACTGCAACTGCATAGAAATGCTAGTAATATGTCTATCCTCCTTTACTTGAAATGACTGCTGCAATTGAAAGGAAAGCCAGAAGTAGATGAAAACCTATTTTCACTAATGAAATAACAATAATTCTATAAACATGTTAACAATTTCCTGCCTCACTCTTAATTTTATTTTCTCTCTCTTATATTCATTTAGAAGGATAATGATGTCATTTGTTATTCTGTCTAATCTTCGTTGAACGTACAGGCTGGGAGAAAGACAAATGAGATTGTTGGCATTTAGACAAAAAGGCAGATACTGTGGGACATAATTTGGGTATGACAAATTATTAGGCAGGTACATAGTTGTAACTGGTACTTAGTTCTGCAAATTCATTTGGTTGTATTTGTAATGGGTCCACAATGTGCTTTCAGCTGTTACTCCAAGGAGTAAATCTTACTCAGGCAAGTTGAACAGAATTCAAGGCAAACTCTTCCATGATGAAAGCTCACAGAAGCTAGTGCCATGTGAGCTGGGACTGATCGATACATTCATCATCATTTACGTTTGAGGTTTTCCGTGTTTTGTTTTTGATTGGTGTTTTTTTTTATTTTGGGTTTTGTTTTTATTTTGTTACTTCAAATTAAATTTATCTGTAATTTCATTTGTAGAAAGTGGAGACAAAACATTAAACCAGCATGCTTTCAAATAAATCCTAATTACTTACAAATGAAAATGCATCAACTAGCCTTGGACATGCAATTAGATAGCTAATTATTATGAAAGAAGACAACAGCAGATTGTAATACACGCTGTCAGGTCCTGCGCTCATGAAATGCAGTATCAGCTTCAAGTGGCTTGGGAAGAAGCTTTTGCTGTTTTTCATGGGATATAAATGATGGATGGAGTCACCAGGGGAATCGATACCCGTCTGCCACAGTGGGAGGAGGTGATGTGTCACCTTGTGCTTTCCTTGGCAGGGACTTATAAGAGAAATGGCAGGACTGGGGTACTGGTTAGAAACATTCCTAAGTCATGGCCTTCTCCTGGGTGCTGTCAGCTGCACTGAGCTCCCATGTGAGCAACGGAGACATTTTAAGAAGTGGGCCAGAAGCACAGTTCCAGTTCCCCAATTTCAGGATTCTCTTTGCTTTAGGATTTTGAAACAAGAGTTGCACTGAAATGAACATGTTTTTACAATTCTGCTTGTCTGCAAAGATACTTCTCCATGAAATATTTCCTGCATAAATCCCATTCAGATCACTGGCCTACCCATAATCCTTCAAAGGTCTCATGTCTCTTCTTACAGACACGTAGCCTGACCCAGCAATGCCACTCTAACAACCCCCTGCCACGAGCAAAGCTGAGAGAAAGGGAAACCAAAGCTCTTCAGAGTAAATTTCCATTCCTAGGCTGCAAAAAGGGCACAGAGCTGACACAAAGGTAATAAAGAAACCTCCCCCGCACGAGCCACCAATCAGGAGAATGTGATTAGACCATCATAGAACCAGATTTGCCAAAAAAGATTCTGCAGATGCAATAACTGCCTAACGATACACCTCACGAGCTGCTCGCTTGCTGATGTAAGGAAGATCTTAATCCTCCCAGAAAAAATCACCAGAGATTAATAAAAAGCTCTATTTTCTATATGCATTTTTTGTTTTCCTGTTGATAAAGTCTTTGGGTTCCCAGATACTTTTGAGACTTCCTGTATCATGGTTCTGAGAGCAATTAAGAGAAGGCCACAGGAATCCACTGAAGCTATCTTTTTGGGCCAGGATTTTGCCATATTATATTTCAAGCTGCATTCTTTTTGAAATGCTATCACTGCTGACGGAAATGTAAGACAAATCTGTCATTTACCTTTGTTGCACTGTACCAAACAAACAGAAAGTCTAAAAACACTGAAAGCATTCCTGATTCACTTTGTCTATCGGAAACTAACCCAGTTATCCAGATCGGTCAGGGAATCAAGCAGCAATACAAAAGGCAGATAGCAGTGCTATTCACTGAGCATCCACAGCAGTCAGCTTCCCCCTCAGACCACTCCTTGTGCCGACTATACTGTAGCCTGTGGCACTGGCATAAGACTGCTTCAACTCATTGATTCAGCTCATTCCCAAAGTTACGCATTAGAAATGGCAATAACAGTAAAAAGCAGGAGCCAAGTAAGGGGCAGGGAGACAGAAGCCTGACGATGAGCCTTGGTGTAAGAGTAAGTTTAACCCAGGGATCTCAGCAGAGGCAAGTGTGGCAAGATGGGATTTGTCATAAATCCCTTTAGATCCCATCTGGCTGGTGTGAGTGCAGTTCGGAGAGAGAAAGCTGAAGTCATCTGCACGACCTAGGTGGCATTCAGTGTACCCAACTGCTTCTGTCCTTTGGGATTCTTTTAAAGGGCTCTCGGGGATTTCTCTGTGTACAAACCCCTCACAACTCACCTGCCGTTTTTAAGGCAGTGTTTTGAAGCAGCTACTCAAAATAATATCCTACTGTGTGAGCAGCCCTGTAATAAGCAAGGAAACCATACATAAGGTGAAGTAGATGACTGTGATTAAAGGATTGCAGCACTTTTTCCTTAATCAGCAACTGACAGTCCCTTTTCTTTTCAAGTATAGAGTACCACAGCTACTCTAACTACAACGTGAGATGCTTTTTCCTCTCAACAACTCCTTTACTTCTGATTCCCCTTTTCTCTCACTCACACGCATTCATTTCTGTTTCACAAAGCTCAACTTGGCTACGGTACTAACTTCTGTTCTTATTCCAGTATTCTGGGGTGTTATATGATATTCTGTTTTCTGAGATAGGAACAAAGTTAAGCCGTACCGATTCCAGCCACCATAAACACACAGTAAAATGCTTACAGTGAGAAGCAGGGAAAAAAAACATAAAGCCTTAAGGTGCTTAAAATGCTATATAGACAGGATCTACACACTGTGCCCTATTCCTGCTGAAATCTTTGATTGTTTAGGCAGCAGTCTATGTCAAAATCCATTTCAATAATACCCTAACTGGCTCAGCAGCCTCCTCTCATTTAATAGATTCAATCATTTCTTGCTGATGGAAGGCAGAAATCACAACTAAAAGATGCCATTTATAGTACATTTCTCTCCTGACTGTAATGTTTTATCACTTACAATCTTTTGGACAAGATTCCATATCTTGCTCAATGTGTCATGAAAAGGGAAAACAAACATGAGGCAGTGGCAGCTTTGTCACCATCTTTACTGAACTCATTAATCAATGTTTGTACCGTTAGCGATCCAAAAACCAAGCAGGACAGCAAAGGCCCAGAATGCTGCCTGCAGCCCTGAGGCTTTTTTTCCTTCCCAATGCAAATAATTTGCCTGTATTTTATAGTGCTAGAAGTCACATCTAGTATTCAGTTATTCAGAATACTTCAGCATAATTCGTATTTTATGAGCTCACAGTAAAACCAGGTTAATTGGTTTCTGTCAGATTATGAGTTTAATCCAGGAACTCCAAGCAGCCGGGTCAGATTAGCAGTGCTTCATTCCTTTCTCAGAAAAATCCATTACACTGAAAAGTCCTGATCCTCTACAGCTGAAAAGTGTGGGAAAACTGTCATTAAACTGAACAAAACCACTTTCAAATAATACAACCCAGTTTTGATCTTTGTTGCAGTAGGAAAGAAACGTATTGAATCAAAAGGGATTTCACATGTTTCACATCTCTCTTTTACTAATAAACCCCCTACCCAACCACAAAACAAAACAAAAAAATACCCCAAAACCCTAAAAAAACTTTTGGAAAAGATTCCTTTATAACAGAAAACATTCATTTTCAGAGTGCTTTAGGGCTATATATATTTCTGGCTGGATAAGTAGATTATCGGAACTAATTTTCTTTCCCAGCGCATTCTGCATGCTAAATTGAGGGGGAGGGAGACCTGGTGGGGTTTTTCAGTAAGAAGTATTGATTCAAAGAACGCCCTCTGATGTGTTTATGGCAACATCAGCTAATGACTATTCATTACATACAGTGAACATCTTTACAACTTGCTCCCTAGGTCTGCTGGAAAGAGCAACAAAGCCATTAGGAGTCTGAAAATCATGCCATTATGCCTCCTTTGAAAAGCCCCAAATAATGTAGTCTCCCAGATGGTCTCCTCACTTCTCACAGGGAAAGGTCCTGACTGTCAGAGGTGTTGAGCACCTATAATCTAGTCACTGAAATTTCTTCTGTAGATTCAAAACTGAGAACTGTCTTTGTAAAGCTATTAAACCTTCACAATATTAACTTTGCCAAGATCGCTTATCTTGTTATCATGTTGTATCTTCAATTTCCATGACAAAAATGCATACTCTCTTATATGCATTTTTGTCATGGGAACTGAAGGCCAAAACGGATTTAGGCTGTATCTTCCAAGGACATTACCCACAATAAAACATGGAGCTGGAGATTGTTTATTCACTGAGTGTGCACAGTAATCAGTTTTTCTACTCACGCCTAAGGCAAAACCCATTGGATCAAAGCTGATCCTCAGCATCCCCACCTCTTGGACTGACTCAATAACTTAGTTCTATTTGCTTACATCAGAAGTCTCAGGAAACATTATTCGCTACTATTTCATCAATGGTACCTGAATTCTTATCACCTTCATAGTTCAAGTAAATGAAATAATAAATAATCAAGAGGCTTTGGTCATGAAGGAACAGACATTTCTGAACAGAATCTTCATAATTAATGGATTATGTCCCCTAACGGACATAAATGAAAATAAGACTCAATGCTTGAGATACAGCCACTTTTTCAGAAGGCAATTAAAATGAGTGTCTTCTCATCTTTATGTTTTGGTAATGGAAGATGAAAGGGGTCATATGACCAGCAACACCAACTACACACCCTGTATTTGCTGTAAGAGAATAACTGACCTGTAGATGCGACACACTAAAATCAGTAAGTGCACCTGTAGTGATTCTGCAATTTACCCTGCTGTGAGACACGGAATACAGGGCAACTGGTTATCCACAGAGGGTATGATTACCCAGCATGAAAAGGAATTTAATGACCTTGCAATGCCCTCTTTTTGATAGCCACTTGCTCTGTGTGATCAAAAGTACGAGGCTGCATACCGCACCATGGAGTTAATAAACAGTTTCTCCAAAAAGTCTTTTTCCAGAGACTGAGAGGCTACAGATTTCTACACATATAGTTGACCTTTACATAACACTTAATTCCCAGGTGGCATCCAAAAATGACAGACCCATCTGCAAAGTCATTCTTTCATCAAATTAAATGTTTGATGGCATCCAGCAGATTTAACTTTCATCTAAGCAGAGAGATAGTAACTTGCCCTGTTTTCACCACTGTGAAATTTGAAGGTGAACGCAATGATTAATTATCTCTTTTCTTAAACCATTGCCATTTTAAGATAGAGCTTCAGCTCTCTGGTGGGGAATATGCCTATAAAGCACAGATTAAAAAACCTCAGAATTGAATAAGTGCTTTATTTGAGATCAAAAGATAGGCAGGTGTCAAAATCCATCTTTGATAACACACCATCCATCAGCTTTGAGCCTCTTCCTACAGTTTATGTTTTTCTTTTCTCTGCTACAGTAATGACATTTTGCACAACACACCACACCACACTCTATATTCTATAAAAGCAATTTTCATTCTTGTTTCCAAGCCTGTATCCAAGCTTAAGCTTTGTATTTTTGATAAAGTAAATCACACAAAAGATGCACAATTACAAAACCACATTCTTTCCTATTATAATTTGCCCAGTGATTACTATCAAAAGGCAGTGAGTAACCCATTAAGAGGTGTTATGCTTCTGTATACAAACTTTACTCCTAATAGCTTGTTCTTTCCGAACAAGATTACCTCATTAGCATAGAGGAATGAGTTTGGGTAAATGAATGGTACCTATATTGTCCATAAAGCTGAAATACTATAACATACATACTTCTCCAGGGAGATTCAAGTAAGATTTAAATCAATTCACAGTACATTTTTTATAATATAAAAAGGGGGAAGAAAACTGGTACATCTGGTATGAGCTGACCTTCCCTTGGGACACAGAACTATTGATCCCATTTTCTCCAGCATCTGTTAGATGTCATGGTAAATGCAATTAAAGATGTGGTATGCTGTAATTCTCATTTGTCTTGCTTTCCTGCAGGCAGAAAGCACCTTTCTAAATTCTAATATTTACCCCTTATAATATCTGTCCCCACTGTCAAGCAATAACAGCTGGACTTCACTAATCAGGAGGAAAGTTCACTTTACATTCTCTTCCAAACTCAGACCTCTGCTGTTTCTCTAATGAAGAGATGACAAGTTCTTCTCTTCTTCTTCATCTGATTTCTTGATCATTTTTAGGGCACTGACCTGCTCAACACTCAAATTTACAGGTGCTAATTGAACAGGCTCTAATTAAGCCATTTACTACATATGCAACTTCACAGCAGAGTAATTTAAATAAACTAAGGATTTTAACACAGAGAGAAAGCTGTTGTTAGGACATTGGAAGAATACCTTCATTCACTTACATTTCATATGGTGACTTTCCCATTTCAATATAGACTTGGTTTCACAGATCCAAAGGATTTTTAATGCAAACTTTGCTTCACTAACCAATTCAATGATGTGTGCATTATGCATACACTACTCGATCTTTTATCTGTATTCCAAACAGAGATCATGCTCCAGATAAATTCTTCATTATTAGCCAACAATACTCACACTGAGCTTTCCATTTTTTATCTTTTATACACAGATGAAACATTGCGACTGTGCTATATACCCATGGCATTCAGAGACCACAAACTCCTTTAAATCACGCAAAACCTCCCACACTTAATATCTGATAGCCGCTCAGTCCTGAACGGACTGAAAATCAACCTGTACCTTTTCTATACTGCAAATTCATCCCCAACGAGTAAAATTTTTATTTGAATTTCTGCAATACATTTATTTTGGGTGCAATTTTGAAGTCGCTCACAGAATCCTGTAGAAAATCAAATCAATAGGAGGCAGCTCTAAAAGGATCTAAATTTGGCCAGGTTTTGAAAGAGTTGTTAGTCATTGTGAAGAACTCGAACTCAATAAAATCTGACTGCTTGTTTTCAAAAAAACCAAACAAGCAAAAAGCTTTTTTTGTCTAGGTAACACTTGCATGAGGGTTTGAGTAAAATCATCAGTGAATTTTGCCTGCTGTAACACAATGCAATTACTTTTACAGGTGACTTGCTTAAGATTCAGGAGTAAAAAGCCTCTGAAAGACTCTTCCTGCAAACCCCCACCTTTGAAAACTTCTGCACAGAAGGTCTACCATTTGGTGTCCCCATGCACCACAGTGCTCCAAGCTGAAATGCAAACTCCACGCCACTAAACCAAACCATCCCACCACTACAGCAGGAACCTCAGTCTGCATTTCTATGAGCACTGGAACAAAAGTGGAAAAGACTGGCCCCACAGGTGGCATAAGGAACCTTCCAAAATACACTGACCTGCTCTAGGGCAGCCTCTGAGTAAGACACTGTAATTTTCTCTTGGCAAAATCTGTTATTCACAACAGCTTTGTTCAACTTCACCATGAACTTTCAGAGAGATTTACCTACAGAGAAAATCTAAAGATTAAAAAGTCGGACTTCAACATAAAAAATACAGTTTCCAAACGTATTAAATTTTAAGATGCATCCTTCCTTCATACTTTCATTGGCCCTCAGATAGGTTTAATAAATCTCAGATTTCTGAGTGACTGCTTGTGCACCACACAGCAGGAATAAAGCTCTGACACCGAGTGATCTGCAATGTTAAAACTGTCAGACTTCACAGGTTTTCACTAAATCTTCAGCCTAAATTGCTTTATTAGTCAGAGCTACAGAGAGATTAATATGGTCTCAGAGCCCTAGAGCCAA
The DNA here is from genome assembly GCA_032466535.1 of Forpus xanthops. Taxonomy (NCBI): domain Eukaryota; kingdom Metazoa; phylum Chordata; class Aves; order Psittaciformes; family Psittacidae; genus Forpus; species Forpus xanthops. Next base: position 15,678 of record JASSUY010008402.1, on the reverse strand, counting down.
CTTAATTTGGTACCACCATCTGTACTGGCTAGTTAAATGGTTCTTAGACCTTTTTCTCTTTCCATCCCTCTCAGATGCTCAGACCATTATGGGAACCTGACCAGGATTAGTACTTCTATCAATCCAAAGTTCAGAAGGCCTTTGAGGTTCTTTTGGTGGACATGAATACCAGAATTTGTCACTTGAGAAAACATCACCATCACTCTGATTAGGGTTTGCTCCATTTCCAATTAATTTTTTTCATGACAAAGACATAAAAGTGTGCTAAAGTTACTCATTTTGTAGAGGGGTTGCATGGAAAAAAATTTGGTGCAGGGCAGCTGATCTTTTCCAACTAACCAGTACAATTCAATGACGTTTTGGCTGTCCATCCCTGGCAGTGTTCAAGGCCAGGTTGGACAGTGCTTGGAGCATCCTGCTCTAGTGGAAAGTGACCCTGCCCATGGCCGGAGGGGTAGAACTAGATGGTCTTTAAAGTGCCTTCCAACCCAAACCACTTTGAGATTCTATGATTCTACGAATACAAGTGCTATAACTAACTTTCTCATATAAATAGCCATCCTTCCTCTCTGCTTTTACAGCTAAAAGATTGAAGAATTTGGCATATTTGGAGCACACGCTGGAACAACTTCTTGGCAGTTGCACAGGTTTTGAGATCCAATTTGAACATGATGAAGGATAGCCCCTGACCCAGGAAAGCACTTAAATGTATGCTTTTCTTTATGGTGGCAATCCTAGTAGTTCAGTTTTAGTGAGCTAACACTGCGCTACTAACCCCATCTATTTCTCAGGATGGAAAAACAGAGAAGAATGAAGCTTTCCAGAACCTGGCTTCTACTTTTCAAGGTTTGGGGAGTTTTTCCCCTTTGTTGATTTCACAGCTCAGAAGAAGTACAGAAACAACTTTGCCCCTTGACTGAAGAAGATGACTGTCTACTATGCCAACAGAAACACACCATTTTCTCTTTGCTGCTCAAAAGGAGTTTTCAAAAGAAGTGGAAAGGCTAGAAAAAGTTGGTTTGATATAAAACATTAAGGCTTTATTCTCAATCACCAGCCTGAGTTTTTGACAGGAGAGGGAAAAGGAAGACAAGCAGTCCCAAAAATGATAAACAAGTGGGAAACTCCTTGGGACAGCTGACTTTCTGTTTAAGTGGAAACACAGGCTTGACTGTAAACTCTGGGGATCCTGATCAAAGCAGGTCACCCGCCTCTGCAAACAGACCATCTGATCTCCATTTTATATCAACAATAGATGAACTGACGAACTAGCCACACGTCTGACATAATAAAGGCAAAAAGCTTTCAGCCTACAATAAACTTACCTTGAGGCTACAAGAATGTCGTCTTTGAATGTTTTCTGGCATTACTTGATCTGTCTCACTCAATTAATACTAATACACTACCCAGCTAATACAAGGGCTTCAAGGATTTGTTCCCCATCATTATGATGGTAATGAAGCACTCAGCACCAGATAAGACTCATGAAGTGGTTTTGTTGGGGTTTAAAAAATATATTAAGAGAACTAACATCGTAATATTACACTGCAATACACTTCTATTATGTGTAGGTTTATAAATTCTTCTCCAGCACCCTGTGGCTTAAGGATCTTTACAAATGTTATTTCAAAATCTTAAAAATTCACCTGCCATTCACTTTCATTGTCTTCGCTTTTTTAGGAAACTCAGTTTTAGGTACACACACGTATACATAAAGGGATATACCTATACAAAAGCACGGTTTATAACTGCCAATAATTCTATCAGCACTGTTGTAAGTTAAAGGTTCTGTACAGTATCATTCTTGAAAGAAAAAGATCTGTATTTCTTCTATACAAGAGAATGTGAGATTTTCAAATTTCTTCCAGAAACACGCACGAGCGAGCTGTCCTAGCCACATCAGCATGAAGGTTCATTTACCTTGATGAAAACCAGGGTAAGGGAATCTAAGCAGAGCCTCCTTACACTTCCAGGGCTAAATAGCTCCTCTAAAGCTTTTATCTACCCTGAACTCCCACTGGGAGCGTCAACATACCTTGATCTCTTTGTACTCTATTCCCCATCTATAAAATGGGGATTAGTCAATGCCAAAAAGGAACTCTGTAATATATTAAAGAGTGTCAGGCTCTTCAATCACATGAACCACAAATTCCTAAGTACTGCTGCACAAATAAGCTCACTTCTGCTTCCAATGTAAAAAGTTTTGGGCTTTAATATTACATTTTAACATCTCTTTTTAAAACACAAAACCTAACTCCTTTGCAGAATATGAACAAAAATAATCTCCTGAACAAAAATAATCTCCTGAGACAGCTGCAATCTCAGCCTAGTAATTACTACAGCTTCTAATAGGCTGATTTTAAAAGGCACAATTACTGAGAAAGAGAATGTGATTCTCTGTGTTTGGTAATACCATAAACTAATAAACAGTGGTAAGAAATCTACAATGCATTTCATGGGCAGAGTGTAACATATTCCATAAAAATTGATCTTATTATTTTGACTGTATCTCAACATTGGATCCCGTCTGTCGTAAACACTCTTGCTGCCAGTTAGCCTTCGATTTTAACAGGCAGCCCATGCCTGACATTTAATTAGTGACCCAATTAAATCTTTTGCTGTTCTCAGCTTATTTTACCATTTAGAAGTAAAAGAAAGATATCCAGACAGGCTTCCATGAGGAAGAAATTACAGCTGCTTTTATTAGCTGTTATAGAATAGTTATTCTGGCTGTATAATGAGATAAGGCCTTTGACCATTTCCTTAACATCGGGATGTTTGTCTTAGATCCTCAAAACCATTCCCAGGGATACTTTTAGTAGTTTTATGGGAACATGGCAGTTGTAAAAATGAAGAAAAAATTATCAATGTATTAGGTACTGGCTATACTGCCATTAACAATACTAATACACAGTTCATCCACCAAGGTATGATAGAAAGATGTCCTTGGGCACAAAGGCTGTCACAAATAGATAATGAATACCTAAGCACTGGTCTATAGAGTTCTATGTCCTCCCTTCAGTTTAATTTTACTCACAAAGATTTCACCATTAGCTAATTAGACACTATGAAGTCGTTACAGCATCTGCTCAGGGTGTTTTCATTATGTCAATACAGCACAGTTAACTGTAACCCTGTGCATCTGCAACAGTACTAAGCTCCTTTCCCTCTTCCCAGCTCAGGAGAGGAAGGGTTTTGCCCAACTTTTTTCTTTTTACATACCTTTTCCCTGGTGTTTTGTTTCTGGAGAGAAGCTCCCCTAGAGGGAAACTTCTCTGAAGGTTACAGCTGCTACTGAGAAATCATTAGGAAGGCACTGGTGCAATGGCCATGCCCGCAGCAGCATCCCTGGGCTGGCTGCCTCCTGCCTGACTGCACTCCTGGGACAGCTCTGGGAATTACTCCGTGCAAAGGAACGAATGAAAGCCTAGTCACATGACATCCCTTCAGTAGTTACTGCTCTTGTATCTTCCTTGTATATCATCCTATATATGGATACCATCATATTTGCCAGTGGTAGCACAGGGTTGGCCCAAAACGCAGCAGATACAAAGGCTCATCACAAACTAAACCTATCTGCATTGCCAGGCTGATGGGGAAAAAACTGAAGTCCCCCAAGCTACCTTACAAAGTACTGAGTGTGTTCATATGAGAGTTAAAGTAGAGCAGCTAAGGCTCTGTGAAATCCCACCTTGAATTACTGCACACAACCATTCAACGAACAGAAACCCAATTAAGGACAACTGAAATCAACCATTCCTTTCTTGCTAGCAGAGATATAGGGATGCTGGGGAGGGACTCTTCATGAGGGACTGTAGTGACAGGACAGGGGGTAACGAGTTCAAACTTAAACAGGGGAAGTTTAGATTGGATCTGAGGAAGAAATTCTTTACTGTAAGGGTGGTG
>JASSUY010008400.1:0-35712 GCA_032466535.1 Forpus xanthops | reverse complement strand
GGTGCCCTGTCTCTGCTTTCTCCCAGCTTCCTCCTGCCTTCCCCTCCTCCCTGGCAGAGCATGAAACTCAGAAAGTCATTGGCCAGCCTAAACATTCTAAGCCATAACTATAAACATTGGTGTTATCAGCACTGTTCCCAAGCCGAAAATCCAAAACACAGTGCTGCACCAGCTACTACGGCAAAGAGAAAAATGACTGCTGCTGCTGAACCCATGACAATCTTATATACTGTGTATTAGAACAGTGCAGGTAAAGTTAACTTTAGAACTTTTATAAGGTTCAGTGCTAATACTCCAGACTGGGATAATTTTGGTGTTGGAAATAGGTTTTCTTTTTAAAGAAACATCACATCTGCTCTCAAATGTGTAATGATTGTAAATAAATGTAAATTCGAAATGCACTTAAATACTGATCTGGAGGTAAATATTTGCCCATCAACTGTAGGGACATTTTTGCCTGCTTTTTAACTCTGATCCACAATCATGGCATACTTGGAAAGCAAATTATCTGAATATTTGTGAATATATTTAAAAATTCATAATCACACAGGTACAACCTAGTAAAATACCTTACTTTGTCTTTTACATCACCTTGCTTTTGTTACATAGCATTATTTAAGAAAATGGCTTATAATGCTGAGCAGGCGCTGTTAAAAATAGCATGGAAACTTATTTGACACACAGAGTTTTCACATAGAGTATGTGTCAGTAACTCTGAGATTATCTGTTAGAAATCTCCAAGCAAAGTATCTCTCTGAAAACTGGAGAGCTAAAGATCTCCTGTGTGATAGTCTAAATGGTATAATAAATGTTGCTAATCAGATGAAATGCTTTGGAGGGGAGGGTTTCTTCCTTATTTGAGGCTGACGCATGTTTTGGAATGTGTGTGGTGAGGTTCAGTTGTACGAGGATGCATATACAAAAAATTATTTTGTTTAAAAATCAAACAACTGAAAGTTTCCCTACAGCTATTGTGTATCACTAACACTTAATCTTTATTAATAGTTTTTAATCCTTTTTTTTTTTTTTCTGTAACACAGCATTAGCTCTGCCTAAGGCACCATTCTTCAGCTTTTCTCTCTAATGATTTTTCAGACTGACTTCAACCAAGGGGTGGAAATTGTACAAATGGGCAAGAGCAATAGGGAGTGTAACTTGTTGCTAAACACTGACCTTGTTCCTGTCTCCCTGGCAATTTTCTTCTCGTAAGACATTTGTGTCTCTCCTCCAGATCTACAAAAAGGATCTGAAACAAAGGGTAATTGCTTTGATATTAGGCTGGAGTTCAGGAAGAAGTCTGTATGTTACATACTGGTTTTCCTTTGAACAGTTATGACCTGCTGGAGATGTGTCAAGTTGGAGATGGGCTCTTCTACTTGTACTGACTTTTATTGCAAACTCTCATGAAGGCCAGCTGAATATACTTTTGATTCTTTCATCTCAGTCTTTCATTTCCTCTTTTGTTTTTTAAAGACAGGTAAGTGCACATCTTTGTCTTTTGTCTTATGTCTCAGCACTTTTAAAACCAAAGTTGAAATCACACAATAGTTTCAGTGCCACTAGCTCACTCTGCCATGGCAACTTTGGTGTAAAACCTTAAAAAAAAAAGTGCAGCTATTTCTACTCTACATGGATTTGCCATTTAATACAAGCAGTCTATTTCACAGATGTTTTCAGGGTTTAAGTCTCTATTCTTCCTGTAATTAATCTTAAATCCTACCAAGTGCATCCTCAACAAAAAATTAAGTTAAAAAAAGGGCAGTTCAGAATAACTGCTACTTCTATGGAGAAGGCTATTTACTGTGAAAGTAGAAGGTCCAAATTAAAACATATGTGAGAAAGGCCTAAGTGGAGAGTCAGTCTCCCTTAGCTAGAGCATTATTTATAGAAAGTGGGACATTTCTGACAGGAGAAACTTGAGTGCCTTGTTTAAATTGCATACCAGGGTAGAGTACTCAGGTCCTAGTGCTGGATTTTCACCCTCACTGTGTCAGGCTCTAGACCTAGGTGTGGTTTGATTACTTAAGGAAGTGATTTGGTTATCTAGGGAAGGCAAATGTTCTGTCCAGGTCCTCTCTCAGGGAACCATGACCTGCAAGATAGGAGCACCATTCAGCCAGACCTTATTTATAGCCTTATAATTCAGGGGCTTGCCTGATGTACAGAGATTCGGGTTTCAGCTGCTGTGCTGCCTTAGGGCTTAATCTGTGATGATAAAGTTTCCTCTTGGTTGTTTTGGGGAATTTTTTGTTTGTTTGTTTGTGTTCTTTTCTGAGTGGATTTTTTTTTTTTTTTTTTTGCAGGGGTTGTTTTTATTTTTTTTTTTTTTTTTTGTATCACAGTATCATGCATAGTTTTTGTTTCAACTTGCAGGATTATTTTTTTTTCCCCTTCATTATTTAATTAAATTAATGACAAAATTCCAACCATCTATTCAAATGTATGCTGTTGTTGGATAAGTCCGTTTGTATTGCTTTGTACACCACAGGAAGTTGACACTGGGATTCAAAATTCACATCCATCTGTTGGTTTAGTATTGTTTCCCACATGGTTTATGAGTCTCCTCCTGCTTCCAGTCCTTATCTATCATATTGCTACATACTGGAGTTGGAATTAGATGATCTTAAAGTCCTTTCCAACCCTGTAACTATTCTATGATTCTATGATATGGAACTAGTATTGCTTCCTCTGGATGCTTTTATGTTAAATCCCGAGGAATTTCTTTTCCCTCCTTTTTTTCCTTCCTTCCTTCCTTTTTTTGCTCCCTTCCTTCCTTTTTTTCCTCCCTCCCTTCCTTCCTTATTTTCTTCCTTTCTTTTTCTGGTGGCTTTCAAGCAAGTAGAAGATGTTATTCTCTTATTTCTGCTCCCTTGAGTATACCCAAAAAATCAGTTCTCACTTCATTCTACTAAAGTTCTGATTTTTATATTGAAATAATTCTCATTTTATACTTAGGTTGATAGAAGACAGAGGTAATTAGTCTAAAGTGCTTAATTCATTACTTGATTTCTTTTTTTTTAACTCAGTTTTGCCTGCTGGACTTCATGTGTATAACCCTTTTAATGACTATATTTATGTTCAACTTCAAGTTTTATATCCTCCTGCAAAACCACTTAAAAATTAGCAGCTGCTTGCGTTCTATTTGTAGTGCGATTGAAATCATACTTTTACTTCATATTGTCCCTGGTAGCTTTGCCCAAAGCTGGGGCTAGAAGAATCTCTCTGACAAGTTTTCACTAAAGTTGCTTATTATCTGTTATCTACCAAAGTACAGTTTGTTTGTTTGCTTTCATTTCATCTTTGACGGCCAAAGATGGGACATGGTAGTTCCTATGGGTTACTAATTTTTATGCTATGAAGAACCAACAGATAAATTGTATGCCATTAAACTCCAGTGCTTCAAAACTGTATTTGAATGTTCAGCTTTCTGTGTGTGAGAAAAGCTTCTCGTTTAACTGAAGGTCTCTGAAGTAGAGAGTTGAGCAGACGTGCTTAATCTTGATCTAGTTGAAACTTCAACTAATTTGAAAAGGAGTCAGGTAACCAAGTCTTGATGCTAACACAAGTTTCCGGATAGCTTTAGAGTTTTAAATGTCTAAGGTGACTTCCTGCTTTCCAGTTTGTGCAAAAGTTCACCTGTCAAAAATGTTCTAAATGTGATTTAATGCAATTATCTTTTTCTCCTTCACTGGGTGCTTCCTATGTCGATATGAAACTCACTGTGCAAGAGTGGCAGTTTAAAATCTAAAACTCCAGCTTGTCAGTTAACCTGGAGAAGTCAAGGGCCACTGTCAGATGTGCCCCCATTAGCCATCCTTTGCTTCTTTAAGCAATTGCACTATGCTTCCCTGCAAATGCTTGAGGAGTAATGTATACTAAATGAACAAAATTCATATAGTTGCATAAATGTGTCACCACGTCTGTATATGTGAAAAAAGAGTAAAAGTGCGAAATAATAACAGAGTATTTACCTCCAGTGAAGCAGAACTTACTGCACCTGAGTAACTTTTTTGATACCCAGACGAGTATGCAATTAGGCCACAGATATTCAGGCTAAATAGTTTACAGCTTTTCAGATAAGTAGCTCCTGTCAGTAGAAGTCCATTCAGATTTGTGCACATAAGGAGGGTCATAAAACACATAATTGCTTATCTACAAGAATAATTTCTATGCATTTGCAGTGTTACACTACTTGGAGAATTATCAAATAAAGTTATTAGAATGTGGAGTTTTTTAAGGTCCGTTAAGTGCTCAGCTTTTTCAAACTGCTAAACATTTAAATTATGTTGTTGTTATACTGTAACGTACGTAAGCATTCTGTTTATTAACCTCCCCCTTTGTCCACAGTCAAATGACCAATAGATGTACTGAATGCTATTGAGCCATTCATTACTCTTTGACAGTACTGCTGTCGATACTTTCTTTCATGAGATAAAAATGGGAAGCTTTATGGAGTACCTTTTGCGGGGGAAAGGCAATTATGTTCTTAATTATTGGGATGTAGAAAATATTCTATTTGAGTAACACTATTGTTACTAGTGCTTTTTGAGAATAGACCACAAATTTGAAAGACAAAAGACAATAGAATGAGGCATTTGTTATTGTCCCTGGTGGTAAAATTTTTCTCAGCCAACAGGTAGGTGCTCAACAGTATCTTATACTTTACTGGTCACCTAAAAGGATACTGACCACCTGTTTATTTTATGTGACTTGTTTATTATGTGAGCTGATGAAACAGACAGACATTAAAAAGTGAAAAGAGATTAAAAACAGGGAACAGTAACAGTTGGAATGCTTGCAATATAAATGGAGCGTATTTGTATGTGTGATGGGGATGATGCAGGAGCATTCAATATCTGGAGTCATCCAAAAGACATTTTACAGTCATGCTAATAGGAATTGTTTCAATTTACCAGTATGAATTCACTAATGTGAAGAAAATGTTTACCCTTGTCAAAATAGAAAATGCAGCTTTTTTCTTTTCAAAATTCACTTGTTAGCAATTCTAAACAAATGAAGTAGGCATCAACAAAAAAAGTAGGTCATAATAAGACAATAATTTTACTTTATATTTCTTTTTTTTTCCATCTACTGTAGGGTTTTATTAGGATTGCATGTTTTCAAGAGGTTCTTTGAAATGAAGTTTTTCTGACTGACTTTCATTAAAACAGTACCACTTCAGAGTTGTGTGGCCTTTCCAGTCCTGTTGGGATAGTTATATAGGGTAAATATTCCATGAAAAGTACTTGTAGAAGCCAGGTCTGACTGAGAAAAATAGGTTGTTTATTTTAATTTTAGGTACTATACAGACAAAATTGTATTATCTCAAAAATCACCACAAATAATTTATCATGTTAGTTAGACACTTTCTTCCTTGCCATGTCATCAGATCTAATGGTTCTTTCTTAATTTATGACAGAAATACAGTAGAATAAGGTAAATGTCAACTATAATGATGCTGTTTGTTATGATGAAAACACAGAGAGAAGGAAATTATGTTTAATACATCAAAGCAAGAAATTTCAAATGGGTTATTTTGGCTACCTTGACTTAACATTTCTTTTGGGTAGAAAGAATGAGGGAAATGAGAGGAATTATTATTGAAAATAACAGTGTAAAAATGCGTGTCGCAAAAAATGGTTAAAAATTATTAGATATTTGGAAACCTATTTCTCTCATAGATGAAGGACATGAACTCTTTCAGAGAATAGGCATACTAATATCCAACAGTGAAATGACCAGTCAGTTCCTTCTGGCATGGAGAATTATTTGACTTTTCACAGAGAGGTGATTTATACAGATCTAAAAGTTAGCAGTCATCTTTCTGTACCTGGATCTTCATTTGCTTCAGTTAATCCTTGTTTTCTGAAAAGACCTAGCACCAATAATTGCATTGAACAGTGAATCTTGGGCAAGATGTAAGATTTATTTTGTACCATGAATTTTTTTAAAGGACAGCACACAGAAAGTAGCGTCCACCATAGTTTAAAACTTGTGTTACAACAACTTATCAAATGTTTCTGGGATCCTGATGTTAAAACCATGTGCAAGTTCACAGGTAAAAGTAATTTTTCTCATGTTGCTGCCTCTTCTTAAAAGTGACTAGATGGCGTTCAAATGCACTCAGAAAGGAGAGTGGATAGTTTTGGTAGAGATTTTTCTGTAACACAACTTGGGAAATTCAAATCCAGCTTTGGATTTGACAACATATGACCTTCAGAATACACTTGACTTTCTTGTTTCCTTTCCCCTTGGGGAAGGGGAGTCGAGCTTTTTGTGTAATCAGAGTGCACTGTATTTGTGGTGAGGACTGTTTTGCTACGCACTTTGTGCTGTATCTGCCACAATGAAATCTTAATCCTTTTAAAATTCCCAACATAACACTAATGATTACTACTATATAAAGATGCAGTAGAAAAACATGTACAGCTTTACAGGTGCCAGCTTAACTACAATGTTAAATAACTAGCAAAGCCTACACTGTTTCTCTTTCACAAGGAATTAAAGTCGTATTTCTGTTAAACCACCAAATTTAACAGGCTTCTGGCTAACTTTTGCATATAAGTAAAAGAATCTAATGTGCTAATTTTTCCCCTGCTTGAACGATGGGCTCACAGAGCAACAATAACTCTATTTTCCAATACTAAGCATTTCAAACTATCCCTTCCACTGCCTGCAGTAGTAAAGATTCAGCTGATTCCGGTCTTGCATGATACAAAGCAAATAGATAGCATGTGGCATTTCTAGTTCAGTGGCAGCTTCTGACTGGCCTTTCTTTCAGTGTCACAGTTGAAACTCCTCTCTTCTCAGCAGCAGTGAAGATGTAGAATGAGATCAATTAAAATAGTTTGCTCTTGGTTGGCTTTTTCACTCCATATAGCATTCAGAACAGCCTGTCCTTCAGCTGCATGACAGTAAAAGGCTACATGAAGAGCTACTCATATTCAAACTGCGACTTCACCATTCTCTGCCACCACCCTGCTGCCTTACTTTTATCAAAGCTTTTTGACAGATTCTTCTCCACTATAGCTCACCATGTTCTCAGAGCTAGTTTTCCAGCCTTCATGACTTCCTCTGTGCACATCTTCCCCAGTGACTGGTGTATTTGGGATGGTGGCTTCCTCACAGAGTATAGTAAGCCCTTGTTCTGGTTTTATTTTGGCCTGAAACTGCAGCTAGAATGAGACAAAAGTCATTAATGGCTGTTGGCAGAGGAGCTAGGATGATGGACAGACATTAGACAGAAAACACACACACTGTCCTTCACCAACTGTGAGGAGTGCTGTCTCTGTATTTGCTGTTCATACCCTACCCAAGCTCTTTCATCTGACTGAACTCTTCACATGCTGAAGTGACTCCTATCCTGCTGCCATTTGAAGATCCATAGGTAGAAACTGTAGCTGTGGCTGCAGGTATCAACGTATTCCCTTCTTGTCCTGGTTTACCTACTGGCTTTCTCTGCAGTTTTATGACTTGCTTTACAATTGGCATAATTGTGAGTTGGCTTTGGCAGATAGTGCCTTGCATCTTTTTCAGCCTTCTATAGCACTTGTAAGGCAAGGAAAGAAGGGGTAAAGGGAAGAAAGCAGCAAGGACCATGATTGTGAAATGTGGTACGTAATAGGAGGAGTATAATAAAGACAGGGAGCACCAGCAAAAGACTGTAGCTGTATGTATACACTGTTGAGGTACAGTAAGGCATCTTGAGGAGGAATCAGGGAAGTGCTCCATTGGTGGAGAAGACCACCATTTTTGGAGTAAGAGGGAATTTGGGAGAGATTTTCAGAGACAAAGATGGGTGACTACCTGGGTGCTTACAGAGACAAAGGAGGATCTGTCATTGAAATAATTTGGCTTTATACTTAATAATCACTGGGCAGATGAAGCAAATGAAGGGAGAGTTTATTTTCTGTTTTCCTTTTCACCTAGATAAAATTGAAAAGGTGTTTACGTATATAGCTCAAAGCATGGCATTCTCTCCTGTGCCAAATACATGAATGACTTGACAACATTCCTCTTTCTGAATTTGTTTTCTTAAAATTTTGTTGTTTTGTTGTTTGGATTTTTTTCCCTGTTCAGATTATGTATTAAGAAGTCTTACTGCTATTAAGGCACTGTGTCCTCCCTGTAGTCGCATAACAGCTTCAAAGCAAGGTACATAACAGGCTGGCTCAGGCAACACAGGAGAAGTATAAACAGGAGTTTAAATAGGAGCAAAATAAATGTACATCAACTGCAGTACCTGCTAATTCACTCAGATAACATTGGTTTCTTTAAGGGTTGACTTTAATTTCTAACCACTTTCTGAGTTTTGTGTAGTGAGGCTAAAGATAATACACAAGCATGCAAGTATATTCAATAATAATGTAATTTTAAAAGAGCAAAAAGCTTTGAAATCCTTGCTATGTACTGCACAAAATATTTTTGATTTCTTCTGTTCAGCAGAATAACTCTTGATTCTGGTTTGGTATTTGCTCCTTTTGTGATAAGACATTTAAGACTAAAACATGCACTGTCTGTTGCATCGCAGTAAGCATTTAATGTTCTGTTTATTTGTATAATGGCCAACTGAAATTACTTTTTATCTATCTACATGTGCACACGCACATTTGCAGATATTCACACATTCACATGTTTAAGCTGGAGAGGCAGAGTGAAGGAAACTGGGAAAAAAGCATATACTTTGCATTTGAAAAAAAAATGAACTAATTTGGTCCTCAAACTATTCCATCAATTAGAGACAAGATTATCCCCATTATTCAGAAGTGGTGACAGAGTGCATGTGTCCCTAAAGGTGTGAAAGGACAGATGGAGTCAGTCTGGGCCACCACTTGGATTTCAAATGGTCATGTTAACCTGGACCTCTTTCATAATACAGAGAACAACCTTAAAGCTGGCAGTAGGCTAAAGCTTTCATTTAAAGGTTATTTGGTGGTCACTGAAGCAAGTAATTTCCTAATGGACAGATGTCCACCTAACTAAAGATCTCCTAGATGACTTCTTGTTTGAAGCTCTGCCAGGTAAGGCAAAGACTGAGTAAATGTGTCAACTGAAGCAACTACTCAGAGCTAGAAGCTTTTGCTGAGAGTTTGGGCACTAGCTCAGTGGCAGAGGAACATTTCCTTGTTGCACAGGATCTCTTGGTAGGTCTGTCAGGCAATTGCTTCATATCAGCACTTTAAGAATGCATTGTCTGGGGGTGGGGGAGGGAAAGCAACTCAAACTGATGTTTATGTGTCATTTTTTGTTTTTAAATTTGGGGAAACTCAGTGTTATTTAGATTGAAATAGCATCGCTCTATAAGTTAGGGGGTGGAGACTTTATGAATTAGGAGGCTGATTGTCTTAGTACCATGAAATCAAGGCCAGTCAAGTTTTAAGGGTAGGCAGACATTCTCACAATCTACATCATAATAATCATAAGTAACAAGAATTAAGCTATTCTTAATGATAATGTTTTTTTCCATCATCACATGTAAATTAGGATATGATGTGGGAACGGCATCCTTACAAGGAGATCATGTTTCCACTCAAGTGTCTTTTTGCAGGGAGCTGCCTATACTGATCCAGTTGCCATATTTGCTTCTTTTCTTTTAGTGTTCTACTACTGAGGGTGTTATGGGGTCCTGCATTTCATTCATAATGTTACTATTTGGTGACAAGTCAGAACTTGCAAATACTGTTTGAAGAGAGAAAAAAGCAGATGCTTCCATACAGCCATCAAAGAAATATGAAGATTCACAGAATTACTGTTAATTTTCCTGTCATAAGCATTCACTTAAAAAAATGACCTGCAAAGACTTGAAGAAGATGACAATGCTGCAATGAAAATGAAACAAATGGCATTAAAAGTCCAGAAATAGAAACGAATCATCACAATAGTCGGTTGGCCTTCCTAGCCTTTCTCCCATGTTCAGAAGGCATCAATAACAATTTGGGGGTGACTGTTATACATTTGTGATTAATGGTTCTCTCCTGTAACAGATGATCAGTTCTTTATAATCCCACCTCTTCATGCAATAATATTAAACTATCTTATGAAAGAGAGGGGACTAAATTACAAGCAAGTAAAAGAAATGTTATTTTTCATGGCCAGTTGGCACTGCTGGAATTCTCTGTTATAGAAGGTCACTGAAAGTAATGTTGCTTTTTTTTTTTTCCTTTTCTGTTGGTTTTTTTTTTTTTTTTTTTATTTATTTTAATTTTAGGGTAACTCTGTGGCTGTTAATGAGATTTATAACTATGCAAGCTATGATGAAAAGGTTAATTGAATATTGAACTTCAAGATAAGAGGTGATGGCTTACTCCGGTCAGGAACGAATTTCTCCTATCTCCCTTTCCCACTGTGCACAGCATAGACCGGTGGGATGGGTGTGTGTTGGTTTGTTGCTTGTTTGTTTTTTTTTTTCTTCTTAAGTAATAATTTACGGGCCTTCATGAAAAATGTGTTAGAACAAATGGACCATTCGACTAGCCTAGGATGTAAACTCAGTTGATCTCATCTCATCTAAACTTTTTGTCAGTTTAAACAATATACTTAAATCACTGTTCCTGAAAGTGTTCAAAAATCATGTAGATGAGGCTTTCAATGTAATGGTTTAGTGGTGGTCTTGGCAGTCTTGCGGTAATGGCTGGACTTGATAATCTTAAATGTCTTTTCCAACCTAGTTGATTCTATTAATATAAAGTATCAAATTCTAATGCAAAAGGCATGTTTAATGCTCATGTGTGGGAATGGTAGATACCTGCTGCATAAATTAGGACTGGTGCTTAGCTGTTCTGTTTATCACCCAACACTGAAGGTTTTAAGTCAGACTATATTAGCACTATTTAAATTTCTTTACATACCTGAGTGATCTCCTGTGAATTCAAATTGACCAAATCAAAAGCTGACTTCTGCATGGGCACGTACCTTTGTATGGCCAACCAGATGGAAAGGGGGTATAGCATTGTTGAAGTTAAGGATTTAGATGAATGAAAGGCATGCGAGAACTTGATATTTAGCTTTAGCTATCTTTATTCTGTAGATACAATCTCGGGTCCCAAACTGACTTGCTTCAGCTAGCAGAATAGTCAGTGTGGGCATGAGGATATAAACATTAGATGGACCCTTCCTCCTCCACCCCCCGCTGCATCTGTTTCACAAGAACATCTTTGCTGTTCCTCTAGGGATTGAATTAATGTGCACCACTGTAATAGCTGATTAGTGGAAACATAAGGTACATCAACCATTAACTGCATTTTAGTTAGAATGTTGAAAAAAGACAACCTTTAAACCATGCTAAGTGCAAGGTCCTACACCTGGGTCAGAGCAATCCCAGGCACAGCTACAGGTTGGGAAGAGAAGAGATTCAGAGCAGCCCTGTGGAGAAGGACTTGGGGGTGCTGGTCGATGAGAAAATGAACATGAATTGGCAGTGTGAGCTCTCAGCCCAGAAAGCCAACTGCATCCTAAGCTTCATCAAAAGCAGCGTGACCAGCAGGTTGAAGGAGGTGATCCTGCCCCTCTACTCTGCTCTTGTGAGACCTCACTTGGCGTACTGTGTGCAGTTCTGGTGTCCTCAACATAAAAAGGACATGGAACTGTTGGAACGAATCCAGAGGAGGGCCACGAGGATGATCAGGGAACTGGAGCACATCCCGTATGAAGACAGGATGAGAAAGTTGGGGGTGTTCATCCTGGAGAAGAGAAGGCTGCGTGGAGACCTCATAGCAGCCTTCCAGTATCCAAAGGGGGCTTATAAGGATGCTGGGGAGGGACTCTTCATTAGGGACTGTAGTGAAAGGACAAGGGGTAATAGGTTCAAACTTAAGTAGAGGAAATTTAGACTGGATGTAAGAAAGAATTTCTTTACTGTGAGAGTGGTGAGGCACTGGAATGGGTTGCCCAGGGAAGTTGTGAATGCTCCATCACAGGTGGTGGTCAAGGCTAGGTTGTACAGAGCCTTGGGTGACATGGTTTAGCGTGAGCTATCCCTGTCCATGGCAAGGAGGCTAGATCTAGATGATCTTAAGGTCCTTTCCAACCCTAACTATTCTATGATTCTATGTTTCTACTCCCTGTTATTAGAAGCATTGGTCGATGGTGGTGTTTCTCGTATAGATGATAATGGTGGAGATGAAGTGCTGATGTAATTGAGGACATCTTGGGAGGGAAGCAATAGTGAAAGAAAAGCAGCATGGTGGAAACCTGGGAGATTAAGTTTCTAAAGTGCCTGAGGCAGCAGTCACTGAAGTTCCAAGACTGGTGCTGGTGGCTGTATTCCCTCAGTTTCCACAGTACCTGTAACTCCTGTTCTGGAATTCTTCTCTCTCCCTCCTCCCCTCTGACTTTCTGCAAATGCTTAGCATATGTTGAATAAAAAAGTGTTATCCCTTTTCAACATTTTTCTCCGATACCTTGAACTAACCACATAGCATGGGATTTTTTCAGTATTTAAATAAGTGACAAGGTTTTGTTTTTATTTGAATTGAGGAGAATGAAAGTGAGGAAGTGCAAATGATTTTATCTCCATGGCAGTTGTATATTAAGTCAGTAACATGTGCATTATTTAAAGTCAATTTATTTTAATTTACTTTTAAAGTTTATTCCAGTCTTCTTCCTCTCAAATTTTCAGGTTGTGTTTTTCACCACTGAAATTATTATTCAGAGTTACACTTTGAAAGTATTTTTTGCTAGAGAGTATTTGTGAGCTACAGACTCCTGGCAGTGCCTCCTCCTGGCCTTTAAATATATTTACAAGCTTAAGCAAAGATTTCCATTTGCCACATTCCAATGTGGCCAATGTAGGGTACTGGATGCTGTAAGAATAGCTAGTTTCTGGATAGGATCTCAAATTCTTAGCATTTTCTAGACTGAGGATTAAAAAGTTAGTTTTCCACAGGTTTCCATTACATTTTCTATTTAGCCTACTGTGCCTTGTACATTATTAAAGAGTACTGCTCTGACATGCCCCCCTAAAGAAGCAAATTAACATTTCTTGTGAACTCTATTCTTCTGTGGAAAAGTAATAATGACTCAAGCAGCTCCAAAAGTTTCTCAGATGAATCAGAATTTATTACTTGTAAAAGGAATGCCCATTACACTCACTGATACTGTGCATAAAATGTAATTTATAGAAAAAAAAGGTCCTTTTTTAGTGTTATTGATAACAAATCTGTGACTTGCGGAGAGAATATGAACAAATGCAACATATGGGTGGCATAATTTGTGAGACTTTTGCTTCACCTTGCTCATCAGCTATTGTCATCTTTATGGACCTTTACTTTTGACGCTGAAAGTAAATTTTAGTTGTGATTTATTTCTCCCAGAAGAGGGAAAGCCCATTTTGGCCAGTGAAAAGATAAGCCCTGCCTTGTGCTTTGGATCTGGCTCAAAGCTTTTTCAGTTACCACTTTTAGGGAAGTACCCATGTGTCTACCTGGACCTAAGCAAAGTTTAAATTGCTGCTGGCGTATTGTTGTTTTGTGGATTTGGCTGGTTTTTTTTGTTTGTTTGTTTTTGTTTTGTTTTTTTTTTTTTTTTTTGTTGTTGTTTGCTTTTTTTGGAGGGTGGTGGTGGTTTTTTTGTTTGTTTTGGTTTGGATTTTGTTTGCTTTGGGTTTTTCTGTTTTTTTACCGATTCAATTTTCTTCCTCCTTAAGGCTGACTCAGTTTGTCTCTTCTTAAAAATCTTGTTTCTTCCTCGTGAACTGAATACTTACATTTTCCAGGTATAAGGTATACAAGTGTGCTTGCTAACTAGTTCCTTGGCTCAAAGAAGATAGGCAATCAGGAGAATTATGCAAGTCAGATGTGATGAACTTTAACTACTGTAACTAAGGCGATGCCTTAAGAAAATATTCTTTCTGAGAAAAAAGGGTTGCTCGACATCCATTTAAACTTCTAAAAGGACTCCTAGGTCTTATCAATGACTTTTGTGAATTTAGGATATAACCGCTATGTTGGAGTAACTCTTTGATTTCTGCATTGTCTCTAGTGTGACTAGAAAAAACAAAGTCAGAAGAAAGTGTATTAAGACATAAAGTGGGGATTTAGACTAGTCTATAGGAACATACTTAACCTTTCTGTGCAATTCTCTGCCTGTGTAATGGGGATAATGTATTTAACTACAGCACAAGAAGTCTGAGGATTAATTGGTTAATGAATTCTTAGTACCCTGAGCTTGAAAAGTGTGCTCTAAATGTTTTCCCATAGAAATTTCTCCACTACCTGAAAAGAAAGGAAGAAAAAAGCCAATTCACTGCTTTAAAGAATTGTGAGACTTCCATCAAGAGCACAGATAATTAAAATCATATTAATAGATTTTTAGGTCTTCATTATTCCCTTGAGGCCAGGTGTCCCTGATTTTTATCTTTTTTTTTTCTTTTCCCCTTCAAGCAATGTCCCTGACTCAGTTGTCAAAGACCAAGAAGCAAAAGTGCTCACCTAGCTTTGAACTTGATACCTGCAATAGAGTTACAAGGTTAAATAAATGGGGTGGTTGCCGTGTTGGTCTTTTTCTTCTTTTTTTTTTTTTTTTTTTTTTTTAAGCTGAGTATAACAGTCAAAAAGATCATCTTCCCCCCCGCCCTTACCTCCCCTATTGTATTTTTAGGCTGTATGCACTCCTGCCTATGTCTTTTCCTTAGTCCCAGTTTAAGATTTCAAGGGAGATGAGAGCTCTATTTTGTTTCTCCCTTGTATTGCAGATAGGGGGAGGAGGTGGTTATTAGAGAGAAGCGCTCTCTCTCGCTCGCTCTCTCCGTCTCTCCCTCTCTGGCTGATAGCACTTATCTCTCGCGCGCTCTGCTTCTCCTAGGTGATCCATTTCTAGGCAACGTGCTGGCTGCTGTCGGAGCTGCCAGCTCTCTCCGCATCCCACCAGCAAAGCAAGCTCCAAAAGCAACCTGCAGACCATCATCTGCTCCTCTCCTCTGCCTCGCTCCGATCACTCCTCCTCTCGCTCCTGCCCTGTCCAGCCACTACCTCCCGCGACCGCGACATCACGCTGGACTTCCTTTGCAGATTGCTTTAATTATTTTTTCCCTCTCCAGTTGCGGGAAACAGTTTTTCTAAGCGAAGGGTGTGTGTGTGGAGAAATCTCTGCATTACTATCTGCATTACCTTGAAGTTCACTTTGTTTTTTGGCCTCCGGGGGGGCTTTTCCCGCAGGAAGCTGGTCGCTGGAAGCGGGATCGGCTGCTCTCCCGGTTTCCCGCTCCTCCCCCCTCACTGAGGGCGAGCTCTTTGCTGCGGGCTCCTGGGGCTTCTCTGGGGTTTGTGTGTGTGCTTCTGTGTGCGTGTCTGCGCTCGTATGTGTGTGTGAGCGTGTGCGTGGCGTGGGTTGGAAGTTGCTGTGCAGCAGCCGGGACCGAAAGGATCCCTGGACCCGGCGGAAGGATGGGGATTGTCTGACCGGCAGCAGCGGCTGCTGCCCGCGGCGGCGCCCGGGCTGGATGGATTTGCTGCCCGCGTTCCCAGCAACTCCGGTGCTGCCCAGGAGCCCCTCGAAGTGAGGCGAGGATTCGCCGAAGAGCGAGGCGCTCCCAGCCCCGAGCTCGCTCCTTGCCCAGCCGCGGCTCTGCGTCGGCCACCGGGATTTACACGCTCCTCCGGCGGCACCTAAAACTCTTGGGTTTCCTGCGCCGCGCTATCTTCCGCGGTGCCACCGCTTGGCGAAGAGATCTGCTGCTACAAAGCCTGGACCTCCAGAGGAAATGGAAGTTTTCTCCCTCATCCTGGTCGTGTCCGTCTGTTGGACTCGAACCTGGAAACCGGCGATTGCAGATTCAATCATTCATATCGGTAAGGGGGTGCTGCGACTGCTAGTGCTGCTGGACACTTTTCCAGCTTTCCTTTGCAACCTTCCCTCTCTTGGCAGGCTTCCCCTTCCGTCCCCCGCAGCCCCCGCTCTCTTTTATCCCTTGCTTTATTTCTGTTTGTTCTTCTCTTATAATTGCTTTCCACCAGGATCTTGGCAGTCCTCTTTTCCCCTATTGCTCTATGTAAAGGTTTCTTGTCGGCGGGGTATGTGCGTGCTTTAGACCTTGAGGTTTTGCGCAGCTGTTGGTCTGGGGGGAGGGGGACAGAGCTCAAGCACTTCCCCGGTCCCTCCTGCAGCCCCTCAGCTCCAGCCTTCCTTCCTCCTCCTCCGGCTCACCCTGGGGCAGGGAACACCCCAAGCCTCTGTATTGCAAAGCCTCCCCCTTGCCTCTCTTAATCCCCTTTCCTCTGTTGCGGCGGAACAGGTGGTTTGGCACCGTGAGCGCTTCCCCTCCCGCAGGCGGACAGGGGCTAGGGGTTCCAGCCACCGCGCACCCCACTCCTGAGCCTCTACCCCACCAGCCAGGTGGCTGCCTTCCGGGGCTGCGGAGCCCGGGAAGGTTAGCGGTCTACCCCGGCACCGGCGGGTGCAGGGGGGGCAGCTGGGGTAATGCTATGTACAGCACTGCCTGCGCTCCCAGCCGGGCTTCCTCCCGCCTGTGTTTTCTCTCGCCATGATCCGGAGCCACCTCCGTCCCGGCAGCCCTCCTCCCCGGCGGGTGCATCCCCTGGAAGCGCTGAGCCCCGCCACCGGGTGGCAGTTTGCTTCCAAGACTGGCGAGAGCGGGTCGCCCCCCTGCGCCGGCAGGGGAAGCAGAGGAGAGGAAAGCGCTTTCCCCTCGGCCGCTCGCCCATCTGCAGGCACAGCACGCAGGCGGAGGGAGAGCCTGGAAACGCCGGGAGGTGGTGGTGGTTGTGGGGGTTGCCCCGGGGAAGGTGCATTTGGGGGCAGGGTCCCGTCAGCGTTTTGGGGAGGTCCCCGTGGAGGTGCCGCTCCCCCCGGGGTTGGCTTTATAAATATGTCTGGCAGTGCCTGTGGTGGGGATGTGTAGCGGGTTTCTGTGGAAGGGAAAGCGGGAAGAGCGTTTGGAAAGCCCGGCCGACAAGAGCTTTTCTGCAGGATACCGATATTCGGGTAGCGATGCTCCAGATCCTCTTGTATCTTTCCCCCCGTGTAGTCCAAGGGCTACCGCTCCCCTTAGGTACTGCAACTTTATAGGGGTCAGTCCTTAGGGCTTGTGTGCAACTGGAGCATCAGCTGCTGCTCAGGGGAGGCAGTGCCTTACGCCCTCCTTTTAAAGGGAGAATGACTTGTTTTAAATTTTTTTTCCCAGTTGTAGACTGTTCAGGCAACTCTAGGTTGTGTCTTAAGATTTCTTTCTTAAGAGCTTGTAACACACGGCTCAGATATTAGGGGTTTTGGGGAAATATAGATGGTAGCAGATAAGGAGTTTCTTTGCAATCGCTTATCTCCCAGTCCCTGGCTCTGGGAGTGGTGCTGGGCAGACTCTATGCTCTCTATACCGGCATCAGGGGAGGCAATGGCTTTTCTCTTTTCCTCTTAATGACAATTTTATTTCACTTGTGGTGCACGCATCATATGTAAACATCACTGATATTTTTTATAATGCTGTTAGTGATTAGATGCATCAACACGGTAAAGCCTTACAGAAAGCAAGATAAAATACCAAAGTAGTTGCTTCACCCACGATTAATTTGTCCTGAGAGACAAATATTACAGTTGACAACGGGGCTACCTCTTTTTATAGTCTGGTTTATGTTGCCATGAAAATGGCAAACTGACAATTGTTGCATGGAACTTCAAAACTACTAAAATGAACACATGGAGAATAAGTGACCTGAAATTAGAACTGTTTTAACCTTAAATGGGTAGACAGCTAAGCATTCCAACATGTACAGCTGCCAGATGAAAATGTGGCCCCTGGTAACACCACTGTATTCTGTGACCTGGCTGTTCTGACCCCTGTTTTGTTCTCTTCCACTTGTATAGAGTAAACTTATGTGTAAAATATTTAGATGCAAATAATAAACTGTATTTATGTATATGAGTTAGCAAAAGCAGTAGCAGGATACTCTGTGAATGCATTAACTACAGGAGAATTCATAAAGCCACAGAAAAAAACTAAAATGCTCAGTTCAGGGGAAAATAAATACTACCAGGGGTAGTACTGATGCTTTAGGCAGCAAACAGAATAAATGCATTATCTTTTTCTCATTCTACAGTGCTAAGATATTCCAGTGGAAAATATTTTCCCATGTTTGGGAGGGGCAGAAGGTTGTAAAAAAAACCCTGTGTTACCTGTGTGTATCCTTTTTCTGATAGCGTGTACTTTTCCCTTATAATGCACTGTCTTCCCTACGTGGTGTTTGATGTGTTTCCTGTATCGAAGTATGTTATCTACCATCTCTTAGACAATGACAAAAAATATTACTATTCAGTGAGTAGAGATTAGCGATGTGTTGATGGCAGTGGGAGGGGTATGGTGACTGGTATTTATCTATGATATGCTTGTTCATATTTCTGTCTTGTGAATGGTTACAGCTGCTGCTTTGATCATTAGAGCAGGTCTGTGTGTATGGAAATGTGCACATTTAAAAATAAACATTTTCCTATAGCATATTTTGAACATTGGTAGGGCTGCTTATATAGTATATATGTTTCCGCTGCCCTGCTATTATAAATAGGAACTGGCAGTTCAGAAAGACTACATTAGGCACTCTCGTGAAAATGTTAAAATGAATTGACTCCACTGTAGTTTTTGTTACCCCTGTACAAAAAAGGGGCAGGGTTATCATGTCAAAACTGTGCAATTCTGTATTATGCTGCTTTTCTCAGCCCATGCATTGATTGAGTAATTTCATCAGCTCCACATTACTTGATTGCTTAGAAGTTTCCTAATGATCTGTATGCTGTAGGAAGAATCTGAAAGTCGTGAGTGGAATGGCAATGATTTTGTGTTTTATGAGGCTATTCAAAAAGTCGCTCTGATTTATGTAGCTCAAAAGCTCCAAAGTCTCTGAGATTAGCCACGCTGCCTGATATTTTCTTCATACATCAGTCGTCCCACACTCCTCACTCCCTAAACAGGAGTTTAGAACAGCACTTTAATTAAGCAGGGATTGGGTGGCATTCCTTGTCAACTGCACAATTTGTGCATGCTTTGTATCCTCTACAGCTGATGGTCTCATGCTTTTAAGTTTCTTACTTTGTGCTCATTTTTTTCCTCTTGACATGTACACAGTAATATATCTGTATGTGCATATGGATTTCCTGTTGTGCCTATAGAAACATATATGCAAATATGTGTGTATTAGGTGCAGCAAAATCACCTAGGATGGCAGTTGCATGGAAGAGGTACAAGAGGTTTTGCTGTAAAAAATGCACTAAAGTATTTTTAAAGGCTAATTCAGTCCTCTGCAGTTGTGTACTGCTCTTAGCTTTTTTATTTTCAATGGGAACCTCAGACATATACTATATAGCTATATATACTATGTGTGCTTTTACATATATTTATATGCAATCTTTTAATAGATATTTTTATATATACACTGTATTTTTTTTTTTTCTGATCTGACTTGATCTACTCTTCTCTTGCACATCTCAGTTTTAGACTTTGAAGGCCTGGACTGCTGCATTTCTTGTGTTAGGAAAGTTCCCAGCACTGCTGTGTCTTGAGTTCTTGCTTGTATTTCAAAGCTTTTTTTGTACCATCATAACATCATCAGGGTAGTTCCAACATAGGGTCTTACATTTCTTGTTATTGGTAGTGTGTTTAAAACGTCTTTTTTGTTTTTGTTTGTGGGTTTTTTTGTTTTTGTTTTTGTTTTTCTTTTTTTTTTTTGTAAGGGGAAGGGATTCTTCTAGCTTGGTGGTATGAACATCCACATTTCTCCTTGTAAGCTTGTGTACTACAGTGCAGTTCGGCTTGTATTGTGCATTGGTAATAGGAATTTAATTTGCCATGTTATTGGTAAAGCCTCATTAGAAGATGTTGTATTGTGTGTCACCATGGATTACAGTATTCTTACATACATTTTGTAAAGTACAAGACAAGCAAGCAAAACTGATTTTAAAAAAACAAATATCAATGTGTCTATAGATGGCGTCTACAGATGAGGATTCAGGGTTCTGTCTTCCGTGCTGTAGAACCTGCCAAGGTTACTTGCTTATTTTAAATGTATAATGAAGAACTGGAATACAGGATGCTGTGGCTTAGCAGCCAATGGGTTTTGTTAGTAACTATGTTCTACCTACATGCAAGGCATACGTGAAGTACTTGGTGTTTCTATGTGCGCTATTTCTGAAACTCTCCCAGGTGCTTAAATTTGCGATAATATTTCAGGCCCTGTAACATGTTTTAGTACTAGTTAACTCTGCAGCTAGAGAGGGATAATTTTGCCTGCCGTAGATTACAGCTTGCTGTCCTCCAAAGGCGTATTTGCCATTAGGTGTCACTGCTTTCTGGAGTGTTTCTTAGTGATCTCCATGGCCTGATCCAGAGCCTGTCATAATCCAGGTGAGTCGCTTAGTTGACTTCAGATTTTAAACTGAGCCTATGGATTGCTGACTAGAGCAGGTGGCTCCTCTTCATGTTTGTAAATAATTCTTAGTGTTACTTCAAGTTCATTGTCCTTGATAAAGATGGGGGGAGGAGGGGGGGGGAAAGCAGCAATCCATTTTCAAGTGATGTCCTAAGAAATGCCCAACATGGCAATCCCTGCTGCTTCTCTGTGCTTCCAGATGAGTACTTATGATTGCACAGAGTCTTTATTCTCACAACGCCATCTTTGAAAAAACACACTGGAGAAAAATCTTTTAAGACTGTGACTACATAAACCTACCAACTAAGGTTCATTTAACTTAATGAACAAAGGCATTAAGTATGGTTCTCTTCCACTCCCTGGCCTTGTAAAGCAAGTGGTATTGGCAGGAGATGACTTTTGTAAGCCATTAGGTTACTCCCTAGATATAGACTTGAATTTACATCATTTTCTTTAATTTGATATAGAGGCATCTATAATCTGCCATGACAGTCTGTTTTTTGCTGAAATTTAGTAGGGGCTTTTGTCTTTTGAGGTTTATATTTTTGTTCCTTGTTGCTGCTACTCCATTGCATTTTTTTGTCAATATGCTAACAATGGTTTTAAAAATAGTTTCTGTGAAAGAGTAGTTCTATTTGGTTATGTGTTTCTAGTTATTTTTTGAGTTACCTAAATTATATATGACAGCATGCACTATCTACACACTCTCTAAACAGTTTGTTGTTTCCATCAGTTTTACACAGAAACAGTTACTGTTTGGACTTAAGAACAACCAATGGGAAAAGGAAACATATAGGAAAAGATCATAAAATGATCTATAATCTGAGGAAATACGAGAAAATAAACTCTGAAACTAAATTATGATACATGATGACTTAGTATGTGCAAAATCTGGACTTCAGGTGGTACACTGGTAATGAAACGAACTAGTATACCTTTTGCATCTGCAAACTCAGATGTAACTTTTTTTTTTTTTTAATAAGATTTTTATTTACTCCAGAGGGAGTAATTTATTATCTGTGGTGGTGACATTGGAAGAAAACTTTGATTTCAGTGGCAGGCTTGGCATGTCTATGAAAACTGGAATGGCTCCACACTTGAATTGCCTTACAGTTCAGTTCATGGCTCTGTTGATGCTGACACTCATCTCTGAGAGGCCTAAATACACTTGTTTGTGTTATCTAGAAGTACCAGGAGGCAAGCGTGGCAATCACAGTAAAGCATAATGTGCAGTTTGCCAGCAAACTGTCATAGTGGGTAGGTACTGGGCATGAAAGCTCATGCTTCTCTGGGGCATTTTGTATCCTAAACTGACTGGCAACGGGCTTCCTACTGGCCTTCTTGGGTAGAGAAGCAATTCCTCTCCTGCTGTGATGTTATTTTATCTTCCTCAACAATCTGTTAGTCCATTAGTAAGCAGGAGTTGACCTGTTGCTAGTAGTTACCAAAATGAGCTATGTTGGCCTTTTTCAGAGTACTGTTGACCATGGTTTCTTTGCTCATCCATGCTAGTAGACAATTGGAGAGGGTGCAATACTAAGATGATGCAATGTGATACTCGGCATGTAATATGTGCTAAATGAATAACCAATAAGTGTGGTGCTGTTCTAGTTAAACCATCCTTGACACCAGGTAAGGATGACCTGGGCAAAATCTGGGTGTGGTTCTTAGATGGCTTGTGCAAGTGAAGCAGCATGCAGAGAAGAGCAAGTACTGTTGCCTGATGTTACTAGTAGAATTTAATTGCTTATTCTTGATGTAATAATTTAAACAGAGACTAACATGGAAGTGTTTAGAGGAAGAACGGATGAGGAAAAGGTATCTTTCTTGCCTTATCTTTCTGTGCTTCTGTCTCTTTCCATGAGCACCAGTACATAAATTTCCTCTGCTGTTCTTCATTATAGGAGTCAGGCTTTGGTTTCTGGGCATTGTTGGCTGAGCAGCTGTGAAAGATGATGGAGTAAGGGAAAGAACCTCTTGTGTCTGCAACCACTATAATTAATCATGGTTTATGTGAATTAGAGAGTTGTAACTGATCATAGAATCATAGAATAGTTAGGGTTGGAAAGGACCTTAAGATCATCTAGTTCCACCCCCCCTGCCAGGGGCAGGGACACTTCCCACTAAACCATGTCACCCAAGGCTATGTCTAACCTGGCCTTGAACATCGCCAGCAATGGAGCATTCACAACTACCCTCGGCAACCCATTCCAGTGCCTCACCACCCTTACAGGAAAGAATTTCTTCTTCAGATCCAATTGAAACTTCCCCTACTTAAGTTTGAATCCTTTACCCCTTGTCCTTTCACTACAGTCCCTCATGAAGAGACCCTCCCCATCATCCCTATAGACCCCCTTCAGATATTGGAAGGCTGCTATGAGGTCTCCACGCAGCCTTCTCTTGTCCAGGCTCAACAGCCCCAACTTTCTCAGCCTGCTTTTGTACAAGAGGTGCTCCAGTCCCCTGATCATCCTCGTGGCCCTCCTCTGGACTTGTTCCAACTGTTCCATGTCCTTTTTATGTTGAGGATACCAGAACTGTACACAATACTCCAGGTGAAGTCTCGTGAGAGCAGAGTAGAGTGGCAGGATCGCCTCCCTCATTCTGCTGATCTTTATAACAGGGAGGACACAGGCTGAAATTGAAGGTTAGTAGATAAAATGTACTGCTGTTTGGATGCCAGTTACGAAACTTAGCAAGGGAACAGGCTTGAAATTGTGTGGTGCTGTAAGGTTCAGAATTTATCCTAGTTTCAGTGATAATATACTTAATTCAAAGGAAGAGATATTTCAAATTTTGTATTGTACCATGGCGTGTACTTCAGCTGAAGTCTTGTTCCTTCTTTGATCTGGGGTAACCACATCAGCTTAAGGAAGGGCTATGCCGTGAGCTCCAAGTGTTGCACTAAAAAGAACCCAAAATCCCAACACATAAAAAGTGACACTTAATGAGAAAGGATAATAAATTAACTACAGCATTTCTCTGTAGCATTACGGTGGAAGAGGTGGTACAGAAACATATACTGTACTTTTAGTCAACTGTAAATGGATGGATTTGTAAGTATGGTGTTAGATTTAAAATAGATTACCATTGCACAGTTGAGTTGTGGAACGATGACAGATGAGGGTAGAAAAAGAGATAAAAGGAAAAAAGTTCTCCGAAAGTTTTGCTGAGTTTATCTGTCCAGCTATGCTCAAGAGGAAATTGAAAAAGGAAATTAGTAAAAATGCAAAGAGAGGGGGAAAGTATGATATCAAAGGGGAGAGCCTCCAGTTCTTTGTTTCTGTTTCTCTGGGAGCTGTGTAATGTTCCTGTAAGTGCTATGCTAGATGGAGAAGTTCTGAACCAGGAAGAGGAAAATGTGAAGGTACAGAATTTAAATGAAGAATTATGTACGTATTTTAACCTATTAGATAACACTCTGTTATCTGTGTTAGCTGAAATGCTAATTATTCCTAATTGTTATATTTGCTTTACTCATGAATAAAATATCACATATCTAATAAAATATGCAGTGAAAATCACTGTAAAATCCCTCTTGGAGTCTTTCATGCAGATTTAAAGGATTTAATCTCTTATTTCTTCACTGCTTTTTAAATCATTAACTTTCTATAATCAGTTGGATTGCTAAGGCCAATATCCAGTGAACCTAACAATAATTGCTTGTTTTGCAGCACAATTTTTTGTTAGACCAACCATATCTTTCTCACAGGCTTAAATGGAGTTGGTGATTTCATTGTAATAATTCACTTGTGATAAATCAAAATCAAATAGCACCGCTCCGGTGCCGTGGAAAGTAGTTCTGGATGAGCACTCCGGAGAGCAGAGGATGACATAGCAGCCGACCTGAATGTCAGGCCTGAATTTGGTGTGCTTTCTTTTAATATATATAATACTTTCACAAATAAGCAGTGTCATGGGTTCAGCAGTAGCAGTCATTTTTCTCCTTGGTAGCTGGTGCAGTGCTGTGTTTTTGATTTTGGGCCTGTGAACAGCACTGATAACACCAGTGTTTTCAGTTACTGCTTGGTAATGTTTTGATCTGACCAAGGACTTTCTGAGTTTCATGCTCTGCCAGGGAGGAGGGGAAGCCGGGAGGAAGCAGAGACAAGATACCTGACTCAGACTGACCAAAGAGATATTCCGTACCACAGCATGTCATGCCCAGGATGTAGAAATGGAGAGCAGAGGCCCAGAAGGGTGGGGGTGCATGCTTTTTTTGGGCTGGGTATAGTGGTGAGCAACTGTTTTCTTTTCCCTTGTATTTTCTCTTGTCATTGTTATTATTGGTGATAGCAGTAGTGTTTTGTGTTATACTGTAGTTACTAAACTGTTCTTATCTCAACCTATGGGAGTTGCATTCTTTCGATTCTCCTCCCTGTCCTCTCGGGACTGGGGAATAAAGAGGGGGAAGTGAGTGAGAGAACTGTTTGAGGGCCTTAAACCACGACAAGCAGTCTTGAAAATCTGCTTTAAATAGAGAAATGAAAATGTGCACAGGACAGTCTTCCATGCCATGGGAGTCCAGCTGAAAGCCTCTGTTCAGGACCTAGACCTGATGACAGACAGTAGATTAATTTGGTTTTAAAGCATGCAGGAGCACAAGTCTGACTGACTGCCAGTTGAGCTTAGGCTTCTGAGCCATTTATATGTTTTGAGGATGGCAGTTGTCTTTCTGAGGTGCCAAGACTATTGCAGAGTTACCCCAGTTACAGCAATGTGTACTAAAAGTGGTCTGGTAGTACGCCATTGGTTGAAAGCATGCTGTGGGGACATCTGCAGACCAAACACTATTAAGCAAGGATACGACGACAGATGACATGCCCTCCTCTCATGAGATGAAGAGAAGACACTTCATTGGAATACAGCTCAAGTTTTATACCCTTATTCTAGCGCCAGACAGCAATTTTCCGTTCCCTTTTTTCTATATCAAGCATTGATCACAAGATTATGACATTATTCTTTTTCTTAGCACAGGCTTATCTCATGTTAGTCTTATGATTATGTTATTGCAAACACAGTGTATCTATAACCACTTATTGCTAGCCTAGCATCTCTTATTGCTAACACAGCTTCCATTATTGCTAGCACACATCCACTGTTGTTAACACAGCGTCTGCACATTCTATTCTTGTTCGTTGCCAGTTCCTTTTCTTTATTCTTGGTTCCTGCTTTCCAAGGCCTGCATCTAACCATCTCTATGAAGTCCCAACTGCTGCTTGCAGCGGAGGCCAAACTGCAACCATATTCTACACAAGAATATTTGTTGATGTATAACCTTTGCATTTTTTCAGTCTTTCTAATCTCCAGCTTAAATGTTTGAGAATGTTTTTAAACTGTTTTTGGTACTGGAGGGTTGTTAAATGGACAAAGCCAGTGAAAAAGATCTGGTTTTCACTCAGAGAAGCCACTATAGAGTACTGGCATTGTACAGCCAGTATATGGTACAGACTGTGTGTTAAATGGCAGGTGGAAGGCTATAGCTATAATTGGTCATATTCAAATACACATACTTCCGTTTTTCATTATTTTTATCCATTTCTTCCTCTCTTGTATTCCAAATTTATGGCAAGAAGTTTGGATGGTTGCTGTGTTCTATACTTCTTTTCTTTTTCCACAGTCAGAGCAAACAAATTTAAACATACCATAACACAAAGATCTGTTATTTGGGCAGAAAAGGCTGCTTTTTATTACTCTCGAATTCCACTTATTTGACCTCTTTTGAGTCAAATATACCTCCAAAATTTTGTTATCAGGCTTAAGGCTAGTCTTTCTTCACTTCTCGCTTTTGTGAACATACAGACCCAAGTAGTGTTGCAGTATATCGACCAATATATTTGCCATAAAGATTTTTTAAATTTACTACTCAGGTACTACCTAAATTTCCAGGTCCATGCTACAGGTTAATACAAGCAGTGGGGTATGTATTAATGTATGCATATGCAATGTGTATGCACACTTTTTTAGAAATCAGAGGGATTATTCTTTCGGGGAATATTTCACTGGATTCAGAGATTTGGGAGGCTTTTTACTTACAGGCAGGAAGTCATGACATGAATACAAATAATGAAATGGCTCCCCACTGTACTAGAAGCTGCACAAATGTGGAACAAGAAGCTGGTTGTCAGGAGGTTTGATGATGAACTAATAGAGAGGACTTGGATCTCTTACTCAGCTTGTATACCAGGAGACAAAGTTACAAATCTTTTTGTGTCTTCTGGGAGATGGATTCATTCATTCACATTTGTGAATAATCACTCTGGGTATGAAGGACTGAAAGCATGCAGGTATGTCTACAGGGATGTCCTGAGAAGGCAGATACCATACTTCCTCATTTGGGGTATGTGATAATAAACATTACAGTGCTATGAGGTAAGAGAGTTGATAGGAAATAAAGGCCAGCTATATGTGTATAATCATCAACTGTGATGCTGTATTGCCAATAATGTTGTTTAAATTGGCAAAATAAAAACAGTCATTATCTCATCAGCAGCTGACATATTAGTCTCTCATTTTACTTAGTACAGAAACTAATGCATCGTTACGCGCATACCTGCTTTCTGTTTTTTTTGTTTGGACATATATTTCATAGCACAGTTTTGGAAGGCATGACATCTAAGTAGAAAGAAAAGAGCCCTTTGTGGGAGGTGGAACAATGTATGTTGCAAAATGCCTTACTTAATTTAAAAGAGGTATTTAAATACAATCAGTGATTCTGAATGCTCCTAAGCTTTTTAGCTAGCCTCATGGAGTTACTGGGATGTTACTGAAATATTATTGAAACAGTATAGAGAAACTGTTTTCCAAGTCCTTGGAGTAGGTCTCCTGTTATGTAATAATATTACATCTGGGAGATACATGAGAGACACCCATCTGTTTGGAAAAATTTCTCTCATTTTTGCCAGTGTTGCAAAGGATATAGGAACTGTCAAATAGAATGGCTGCGAGGAGTAGGCAGGAGAAAAGCACATCCTATGTGCAATGTTTTTTTTAGACAGGGAAGTGATCAGCCACTCTTGGTGTCACCATCACAGAGAGTATTGTCTTAGGAATGTCATTGGTTGTGTCAAGCTGCAAGGAGAGAAGTTTGCAGGTAAAGGATAACATTATTGGCAGTTTCTCTGCAGCAGAGAAGCTCTGGGATCAGGAGTACTGTGGGGAAGGATCTGGGGGTGCCTTCTACATGGGAGGTTTAGAAGGGAGTGGGTGGTTGTGGTTAGCAGTGGTGGGAGTTGGTTGGGTGGTGAAAGGGGTGCAGGAAATATTTGGAGGGGGCTAGCCCAATAGATGGGCCAGGCTGACTTTGTAAAAGTGCAGCATAATTCTAGGGAATAGCATGCAATTTTACATTTATGTGGGCTGGAGGATGGGCTTTCAGTATTTGGGACAGGCCATAAAGAACAGTTATATATGTATGTATATGAAGAAAGTTGAGAAATCCAAAGATGCAAGGCACTGGAAAGGCCAAAAGAAATTATAAACTAGAAAATCGTATTGTTTCTCCCTACCCAACCTCTACAGTTTTACTGTAAAGCATTTAATTTCTGTGGTAGACTTTTTTCTCTTTGGCTGATAATAGTGCCTGGTTACTTTGCAGAAAAACAAGATGCATTTTATCTTTGCATTGTCTAATACTGTTGTGCACAAACAATGAGTACTGAAGTATTATCTTCCACCCCTCTCCTCCCAGGGTAGCTCCGAGCATGCTGTACTTTCCCGTGCCTTAGTATTTTCCTTCCAATTAAATAATCTTCCTTTGCTTCCTCGGTGCAGGAGTTTATTCCTGGTCTGTACCATGCCTCCATGCAAGCTCAGCTTCTGTGGCTGGCAAGTGGGAGGAAGGGATGCATACAGCCACAGCTTTTGCTCCATTGACTTTTGACCTAATTTAGGAAGGAAAGAGAGGAAAAATAATGCAGTGTGCGTCTGGATTCAAAGCCTGCTGTGCTTTTTGTGGAGTGAGGGAGAGCTCTAGCTTTCCCTCATCTGATCATTTGAAATAGCTGCATAGCTTGCACTGAAAGTTAGATCTCTCTTCAGTGAAGCTCTAGAGTTGTGAGTGGGCTTATCTTATGCTTATATTAACCCATGTTCTCATTTGGGATGTTGAGGCTGAAGTTTGATTTTCTGTCGACATTGGTCCTGTCTAGCCCTCATTTAGTGCAGTAAAGGGGCAGCCACTGACTTGTATTTTCACTAAATGAGATGCACTAAGAGTGGGGATAATACATTTTAAAATGTGTTTTTGAGATCAGAGATCTTTAATAACAGAGGTGAATGGTGTATGGGAGGAGGAGATAAATACTTCCTCAGGCGAAGGTAGATAAAGAGAAAAAAAGTCTCACCTTAGTGCACCACAAGATCATGGAATAAATCCTGCAAACTGCCCTAAGACCCATGGAAAGTAAGTCGGTAGCTGGTGACAGCTAGCACGATTTCACTAAGGGCAAATCATGGCTGACTAATTTGGCAGCCTTCTAATGACAGGGTGACAGCATTGGTGGATAAGGTAAGAGCAACTGATGTCATCTACTAGTACTTACAGAAGGCATTTGGCACTGTCCTGCACAACATCGTTGTCTCTAAATTGGTGAGGCATGGATCTGATGGATGAACAACTCTTTGGATAAGGAATTGTCTGGATGGTTGCTCCCAAAGAGTTGCAGTCAATGACTCCATGTGCAAGTGGAGACCAGTAATGAATGTTGTTCTTCAGGGGTCGGTGTTGGGACTATCACTGTTCAGCATCTTTGTTGGCAACATGGAGAGCGGGATTGAGTGTGTCCTCATGCCCTCAGCAGGTTTGCCAGTGACACCAAGCTGAATGGTGCAGTTGACACACTGGAGCAATGACATCCAGAGAGACCTTGACTAGCAAGAGAGGTGGGCCTATGCCAACCTCATGAAATTCAACGAGGCCCACTGAAAGGTATGCCTGGGTTGGGGCAATTCCAAGTACAAATACAAGCTGGGTGGAGAATGAATTGAGGACATCCCTGAGAAGGACTTGGGAGTATTTGAGAAGCTGAACGTGGGCTGGCAGTGTGCACTCACAGCCCAGAAAGCCAACCATATGCTGGAGTGCATCAAAAAGAGCATGATCAGAAAGGAGATTCTCCCCCTCTACTCTGCTGTTGTGATACCCCAATAGGAATACTGCATTCAGCTCTTGGTCCGCCAACACAAGAGGGATGTGGACCTGTTAGAGCAAGTCCAGAGGGCCGTGAAGATGATATGGGGGCTGGAACATCTGAATGAGTTTGACTTGTTCTCTTCTCCCTGGAGAAGATAAAGCTCCAGGGAGATCTTATAATGGTAACTAAAGGGGTTCTACAAGAGATCTGGAGAGGGAAGACACTAGAAGGGCTAGAGTGACAGGGCTAAGGGGAATGGATTTAAACTGACAGAGTATAGATGTAGATTAGATATTAGGAAGCAGTTCTTTACTGTGAGAGCGATCAGGCACTGGCACAGGTTGCCCAAAAAAGTTTTGGCTGCCCCATCCCTGGCAGTCTCCAGGGCCAGGTTAGGTGGTCTTTGAGCAACCTGATCTGGGGCAAGGTGTCCCTGCCCATGGCAGGGGAATTGGAACTAGCTGGGCTTTAAGGTCCCTTCCAACCTGAACCATTTTGTGAATCTGGCTAGCATTTGGAAACTGCTGAAAATCATCTTCTGCAAGACTTGCAAATTAGAAACAAGCAAACAAACAAACAAACAAAAAAAAACCATAAACCAAACCCAATAAAAAACTCAGGAAAACACAACAAACAAAGAAAAAGCTGTTCAATAAAGTACTGGGGCACTGGGGGAGTTAAGGGTGATTAGCTTTTTTTTTTTTTTTTGATGCATTTCTACCCCATTTTTTTGTAAGACTGCCAGATGTCCCTGAGCTAGAATTAATTGGCTCTTTGTGTTGTGTCAAGTAAGCACTACAACTGTTTTCAGAAAATATTAGGTTTATAGACTCCCATCCAGAACCGGAAAGGGAGAGAGAGGCTAACGTTTTACAAACAAGATCCTTGCATCATTTTGTACTACTAGCTTGAGGTAACAAATGGAATATTGAAATTATTGGTGTTGGTGCTTTGGAAGTTGTTGAAGTTGTCCTGTAACCCCTCTCCCTTCACTCTGCCTAGGTCCCCTCTTTAGAACAAGAGTGTGCTGTTTCCTTTGCTCTCACCTCCAGGCATCTGCAATGAATAATCAAATATCTGCTACTTGGGAATAACCAGAGTCCAGATTTCTTGAGGCAGCTTGAGGACCAAGTGCCATAGAGAGGTGTTTTTTCTTAGCATTGTAATTCTTGCAATGCAACAGAGGTTACGGATTGTGGTTCATTTCACAAACTCCCCCTGACTATTTTGGGTTTGAAGGTATTTTGTAATTTTTAATAAAAAAGGCCACTTTTCATTATGGTTTGAAAGCAGTGACCAGTAGCAGATGTAGATGTAAGCTTTGAAATGGCTCTTTTATGGAAGGATTTGAGAAGCATGTGTTAGAGCAGTTTCATTAAAATTCCAAAGTGTTAACTTAAATGTAATAATGCTCTGACAAAGTGCTACTACCATCTGCTAGTGAGGATTAGTACTATTTAAATATCACCATAAATCCCAGAACAAGTGAAGGAATCATGGTGTGGAAGAAAGTCTAACTCTAAAGAAGTTCCTCTCCAGCATCCTTTTAGGCCCCCTTCATATATGCGAAGGCTGCTATGAGGCCACCAAGATTCTGTTCTCCAGGCTGAATAGCCCAAACTTTCTCAGCCTGTCTTCATACTGGAAGTGCTCCAGTCCCCTGATCATCCTCTAGGCCCTCCTCTGGACTTGTTCCAACAGTTCCATGTCCTTCTTCTGTTGAGGACACCAGAACTGCGCACAGTACTTCAAGTGAGATCTCAAGAGAGCAGAGTAGAGTAGGTGAGTCACCTCCTTCAACCTGTTGGTCATGCTTCTTTTAATGCAGGCCAGGATATAGTTGGCTTTCTGGGCTACAAGTGCTGTGGCACTTGGGTGCTGGAGAGGGACTCTTCATCAGGGACTGTAGCGATAGGACAAGGGGTAATGGGTTCAGACTTAAACAGGGGAAGTTCAGGTTAAATATAAGGAAGAAGCTCTTTACTGTTAGAGTGGTGAGGTACTGCAACAGGTTGGTCAAGGAAGTGGTAAATGCCCCAT
Source organism: Forpus xanthops (assembly GCA_032466535.1). Lineage (NCBI taxonomy): Eukaryota > Metazoa > Chordata > Aves > Psittaciformes > Psittacidae > Forpus > Forpus xanthops. Next base: position 4,172 of record JASSUY010008400.1, on the reverse strand, counting down.
ATCTGGCAGTGTTCAAGACCAGGTTGGACAAAGCCTTGGGCGATATGATCTAGTGTGAGGTGTCCCTGCCCATGGAACTAGATGATCTTAAGGTCCTTTCCAACCCTAACTTTTCAGTGATTCTGTCTTGCACGATATTTAAAGGAAAGAGCAAGAGGGGAAATCTAGTCATGCCAGACTACGCATAGCTATTGATTGCCTAGTTTAGGAAGGATTTTTTGAGATCCATATTAAAAGATGCATTTTATAAAAATTATGGTCGAGGAAAAAAGGAAATGTGGCCAACCAGAACCATTTGGTGTATTTCTGTTTCCTCTCCTAAAAAGGATTCACTGAATTTTATTTATTGACAGTCTTTTGTGGTCTATAGCTAATATTCTCAACTAGCTCTGCAGAGAAATAGATCATGTCTCTCATGTGCCTTTAGCATATAATTTTCATCAGTATTTCTTGCTGGTATACATGTTGTGTGTGTGTACATTTGCTTATTGATACAATAGCTAGTGGTCCATGCAGCTAAGATATACGAAGACCAACTCTCCTGGATGATATGCCAGTTCTATCTTTTATTATTCTATTATTTTTCCATTCTGGAAGTGCAAGAAGTGATTGCCTGTTTGAAGAGTCAGGTCTCTTTTACTTGTTACTTTAAGTGTAAAGATCTTCACATCTTCCAGACTGCCACTCATGATCCTATGCTGTTTTCCTTGTTTTTCACATAGGCTGATCACTGAGAAAGTTACTTGCTTGAAACTAGTCACTCTAGAGCTGGGGTGAATTAAAGATTTCTTGGCTGCCTGTTGCTCAGTACAAGCAACTATGTTTTCTTGTACTATCACTAAGAGTTATTTTGGTTTATTTAAGAGAGGGCATACAGAGAGCCACCTTCTGTTGCATTAGCAAGCATCTCTCTGAGGTATGGGGAGCAGTGACTGTTTGTACTCTGAGAATAAGGCCTTATCTTAAAGGTATTCTTGTCTTACTCTTGCTTTTTGCTTAGACGGGTTTTTGTTTCCTTTTATATCTGGTGTATCAGAGAAGGAAGAACAGATGGATTTTTCCACACATTTATAGCATATAGTAGGCTGATGAAATAGAACTGGCCAGTCCACAGTTCTCACTCAGTAAACCTACCCCTTTGAGGGATCTCCATTTATCATGTCTGGGTACTGGGTAATCTCTGCCATGTCTACAGCATGGTGACCCTGCGTGAGAACAAAGATGTATTCCTACATCATTTTCCTTGCTTGTCTCCTCATACTTAAATGTTTATCTTCCCTCATAAAAACTTCTTTAGTGTACTGACAAGTTCAAAGCATATATGAATATATACTTCATAAATAGGCAACTTGTCATAGGGCTAGGGCGGGCAATTTCCATCTCATGAATCCCTTATTTTTTGTAAGGGCTCAAAGCCGTTTCCAGGAGCTATTTCTTTACTGATTTTTCTTATTCTCAGCACCTTGACGAAAAATGGAATAGATTTCACCAGGAGCAGGGGAAGGAAACACTTGGTCTGCTAGCACCAGAGAGTAAGGGGAAAGGGAAGGGAGGAGGTAGATTGATTACAGCTCTATGATGGAGTATAAAAATGGTGATGTGCTGTACAGGGCATGTGTTAATTATTTGCTTCTTCCTTTAGAATCATTGAGTCTAAACACTGTTTTTAAAACTGTCAGGGGCCTAAATAAGACAAAACTGAGTGTGAATTAGCCCAAGAATATCCTTATGCAGTTTGCTGAGGAGACACGGTGGCTAAGCCAGCTTGTAGCTTTGCATCAAGCTGCATGTTATACAGGGCAGGTGTAATGTTTCCCTCCTTTCATTACCTTCTTAATAAAATAAGTTAGGACATGCTTCTGGCCACCTCTGACCATCCTGCTTTGTGTATGCTGCTACCTACCTTTCTCATTCACAGCAAGCTTCTTTTATCTCGTCACATCCCAGGTTTGCCCTCATACTTCTACCAGAGAAGTCACTTTGAGGGGACAGTTGCAGCTTTACTTCCATGCCAGCAGTTTCTTAACGCTTATGAAATGCCAAAGAGTGAAGCCAAGCAAGTTGAGAGTTTTTTTGGCTCTTGGCAGGTAGCTATCACAAGCAGTTGTTCTTCTCTATCCCTGTGTCTTGGGCCAGCCCCTCCAGACTGAATTTGATACCTGCAGTAACATTTATCATCACATTATCTAAGTTGCAAACAGTACCTTTGGATCTGTAAGATAATATGGCTATGTGTTTGTGGATTGGCGTTTAAGGATATTTATGTTGGGATCTGTAAGGTGGGAAATGGAAAAGTTTCTGGGACACGAGTTTTTGAGGCAAGAGCTGTCACTGAAATTTGTAGGTGAATGGCAAGAGAAGTGAGCCTACCATGTGTTCCCTGGTGCTATTCAACCAATAGTATTGCCTAGTATCCATATTGTGGTAATAGCGCCTGAGAGCATGGACCTGTTTTACGTGCTGTCTGTGTACATAGTAACAAGCAGTCTATGGTGAAGATTTTGTAGTCTTTTCTTCTCGTTTTTTGTCAGCTTCATTTGCTTCCTCTTATGCCCCAGGACAACACTATTGTATTCATGTTTCCAGAAAGGCAAAGGAAAGCTTCAGGAATACTTTTAGCCTGAAAATATTCGGGTATTTTTTTTTTGCTTCTGTTACCACTTACTTTTCCCCATCTGTGCCAACAGATAACATTTATTAGCATGACATGGTAAGTATTTTGGCTTCAAAAATTAAGATCCTATTTAAATTGCTTTTTTTATTGATTTGTTCCTTGTAAAAAGAAGGTTTTTAGGTTCTTGCTGTCATAATTTCGATAGTATACCACAATGCCTTTAAATGGTACTGGTTTGGTTCCTAGGGCTAACTTGCCTTAGAACAGTACCAAGTTCCCTTTTTCTTGGCCTTCGGTTCACTGTGCAGTCTGTATTAAATTGCTTTTATACAGCATCAGAAGTGAAGACCAGATAGGTAAGTTCTGTTTTTCCTAACCAATGATCAGAAACAGTACAGCCAAGAAGTTTATGCAGCAGCACAACAAATGATTTTGCATGCATTTGTTTTTATTATACAAAGCAATATTTCTGCTTTCAGCTGCTGACCACTAAGGCTGCTGACTCAATGCAGCCTTTACATTTTCTCAGACTCCATAAAGAGTTAAAAAAAATTGCTGTAGTCTCAACTCACCTTCTGAGCAACCCAGACCATAGTGTGCATATGAACATGTTGCTGGATTTGGATGGAACTATATTCCTGTATTATTTCTTTTCTAGGTAGTAGCTCCTGCTGGAATGGTCATCAGGATAAAGACTGCTGGCCATGCTGCTTTTTCTCATTTCTAACTGGAATATGACAAAAGGGTTTTCAAAGTTGTCACTGACTGGCACTTTTTCAAACAGGGCATATAATTCATAGCTGACATTATTTTCTCAGCCCCTGAGGGCTGTGACTGTGTGGCCACTAACAGTCTGATAGACATCGGTGTGTGTGGATAGAAACTTTTTCAGGAGATATGATGGGGGGGTAAGATTTCCCATATCAGATGTTAGAAAAAGCTGCCAGAGCCATTTAAAAGAAAAAAAATGGGCTATAACTCTCTTCTTACAGATGATTATTTTAGAGTAAAACATCATGTTCTCTGTTGTAGAACATTTGGAGAAATAGCATGTCTACCATTAGGCCTGAAATCTGTTCACTGCCTTTTCAGACTCTGTCTTGCTTGACTTCTGAAGTCAGTATGAATCATTCCATTGGCTTTATTGACTTTGAATCACATCTTCAATGTTCATGTGATTCCTTCTTGTCCTTTTATCCTTCCTTTCTCCCTTCCATCAACTACTTCCTTGCCTTTTTTTTTATTTCAAAGTCATTAGTAGCTGCCAATATTTATAAGCAGCCTTTCACTGATTTATGTGGAACATTTACACTTGTGTGAATTGAGGGAGACTGATTAGGAAACTCTTCACATTACCAGATTTAAACAGATGTAAGTCCCAATGACATATTTCTGTTACTGTCATGGTCTTTTGCATTATTTTATTATAGTCATGAACCAAAAACCTTATGCAGAGGCTAGTTAGTTTTGGGCTTAATGGTTTTCTGAAGCATTGTTGTTGTTTAAGCCCATCTGGCAACCTAGAAGCATGCAGCTTTACTCCTCCCCTTTCTCCCCT
>JASSUY010008399.1:0-26862 GCA_032466535.1 Forpus xanthops | reverse complement strand
CTTCACCAGCTACTATGAAAAAGAGAAAAATGACTGCTGCTGCTGAACCCATGACACCATCTTAAAATACTGCTATAGTTTAACAGGTTAATATTTCTTTAAAGTGTTATTTTAACTCTGTTTTTCCTCATTTATAACACTTGAGTTTTGGGGATAAATACTTGTAATGCTTTATATCTTAAATTATTTACGTGCACTGTCAACTCTAGTTCCTTCATCTACTGTGGTATCTCTGCTGCATAATTATGCAAGTTAATGAAACTCAAGGCTGGACATTTAAATTAATTTATATATGTTTTATATGCAGAGGAACATATTATATAGAGAATTCAAAATTAATGGCTATTCATATACAAGTTCACATATTTATTAGAAACATATTAAAGCAGCAGAATGAGATTAACAGAGGTATCATAAGGCTTTTTACAATATTTAAGAAACTAGTTAGAGAATTCGAAAGAAATGGTGTCTTTTTGTCTAGCATTCTATTTATTATAAGATATATTTTAGCTTGAAAGACAAGGTCAGTAACCTATCAGTATAATTAAAGAGCATCGTTAAAAAATGTATTTCTGATCCTCTTGTAAAAATCCATTATTTTTGTTAGGGCTTCATGGATACTTTCTTGAGAAAATATTCTCCTTCTTTCTGTTTCATTCCCTGTATGCCCACTTACCAGAAAAAAGAACATTGTCACCAATTTGACCAATTTCACTCAGGTACAAAAGACCCTGTACTTTTCTGAACCAACATCTTTCAACCTGTTTTGAACTATAGCAGTTATAATTTATAAATTTCTCCAGAAAGAATTCCTACAGAATGTCAATTGGCTTTCACCTGCTCTGCAGTGTTGGTAGCCTGATGCAATAATACATTGAGCTGAAAGACTTGCAGAGTACTTAAGGGGCTTTTGCATTACAGGCACTGAATAGCTGCAATATGCAATCTGTTGCAGGGGTGGGGCAGCAAACACAAACAGAATCTCAGTGGGGCTGGCAGTACGAGAACTACACCTCTTACAGACTTTCTCATGAAAAAATGCCAAACATAAGAAATATCTAATTGCTAAAGGCTATAAGCTACAGCCAGCAACACAATAGCAGAAAATTTCTATTAGACATGTAGCTATTAACACCTGACAGCCTTTTAAAAGTATTTCTTCCCCAATAACAGAAATTAAAAAGGATTTCTAAGCACATTCTACAAACCCCTGCTCTCAAATTAATGTCATATTAACTGAGGCCAGTGAAGCCTCCCCAGCATGACTCTGAACTTAAAACTGGCCACTACTTGCAATCTGTAATTCACATGCTGCCAATTTGTGCTAAGTGTTTCTCTGTAGACATACTTGTTAAAGGATGATTTTAAACTATTGTACTACTATATATTTTGAACTTAGCTTTATCTTTCTGTAGTCTGAACTCTGAACAAATGTAGCGCAAGATGTCTGGGACACATGAGATTCATGAAACGTTTCTTTCCGTTACAGGTTAACAGAGACTGTAGGGATTTTTTGAGGAGGGGGTTAAAGCTTCTGTTTCAGACTGAAACATTGCAAGTCTTTTCAGTAAACTTTCCTAGTTTAATACTTACACAGAAGCTCTGCTTAAGGAGTGGTTAAATTCAAAATCTTTGATCAGAGCAGGTAATACAGAAGCTGAATATACCCCACCTCCAGCTAACATTTCTGATAACTAATACTGGGGGGAAATTCCCAAATGAAACTTGGAGTGTGCTCTAAATACAACATTACTGGTCTTTTGCTCTGCATGTGTACAAGATGATTAATAGAGATAGCTCCACTCATGAGCAAATAATGCATCACAATTCATTTTCATTGTGATGCACAATTGGAGATTTTAAGTGTGTGACTTCTTTCTTAGCTTCTCTTGGACCACAAAATCAACTTTCACTCTTTTTCATAGTGCAACTATCTGACCAAGCTGGTGTCACACCAGATAAATTACAGCATCATCAGAGACATGTACTTTTCCTATTTGCTCTTGTAAAGACATAAATTTAAAAACCCACTTGTGACATTTTAAACACTGACACTTCTCCACTGGCAGCCAAAGCAATAATCAAAATAGATTCCATTAATATCAGTGCTGTGAAATTTGACCCTAAGTGTACAAGATGACCAAAACCCAACAGCTTCATAGGTGCTAAATTAGGTTAGACAAGATGAGAAAAAGTTCACAAAGATTTTGCTGAAAATCCTCAGTGGTATTTAGATTTCTCACTCTTACGGAGGTGTCATTTCCCAGAAGAGGTCACAGTCCAGATACTTTAGAGTAATTTAAACCTTGATGTAAGCTGGCAACTTGCATTTTAAAAACAGGTAAACCTTGAGGGTCAGTTGTCCATAAACTGAAAATCATCTAGAAATGATTCTACTCTGAAGGGTGTTTTCATTTGGGTTATTTTTATGTATTAGACTATCCACCCCTAAAACTTGCTTTTGCTGGCATTATAACAAGCCTAATATGAGACAGTTCTGAAGTGAAAATGATACAGTTACTCTGAGAAGGCCCTTGAACACCTACAAGATGAAGTTGGAGTGCACCCTCACAAGACTCACACCTACAATAGGATTAAGATGTAGGTGCATTGCATCTTCTGCATAACAAGTATCACAGCAGCTTTGTTAATTACTGTACCATGTTATTTTGCAGATTGGTGACATAAATTTGTCCCAAACATTGCTTTATTACACCTCACCTTCCACTTTTATTTTACATACTTAAAATGAGAGGCTTTTCAGAGGATAGATTTATTTAATTTCTGTTCATGCACTATGCTGCATGTTGTCCCTCCTGTATCAGCTGCCTCTAAGACACTACAGAAATAAGTTTAAAAAGAAAAAAATTAATCTAGTATTCAACAGAATATCAAAACCCAATCTATTTTCCTCTAATGTGAGATATGAACAGGATGATTGTAAAAAAGACATTTTTGAGAAGACTGACAGAATGTTTCTCTTGTTCTCTGCATAAATGAGCCATGAGAAGGAGGGGATATGAAATCGAGAAACCAAGTCAGTTTGGAAGAAAATGTCTCTTTTAGAGTTCCACAGGAAATAATAGTATATAATGTAATGGACCAAAAAAGTCACCAAAGTAGCTTTATTCTAAATGCACAATAAATACATAGAAGACCATGAAGTCTCATCATTTTTAAAAAGGCACTGCAATAATAAAGGATATGCTCCCTCTGTGGCAGCAGTAATCATCTACTGAAAAAAAAAATGACAAATTTTAGCTTTTAAATGGGGTGTACTTTGTCATGGTTTCAGCCCAGCCAGGAACTCAGCCATGCAGCCCTCGCTCACTGCCCCCCCTTTCTCCCTCCTGCTCCTGCAGGGATGGAGAGGAGAATTGAATGTAACTCCCATGGGTTGAGATAAGAACAGTCCAGTAACTAAGATATAACACAAACCACTACTGCTACCACCAATAATAATAATGATGAGGGAAGTAACAAGGGAAGAAAATACAACCGCTCACCACCCACCGACTGATACCCAGCCTGACCAAGCAGTGATATCTCCATTCCGGGTACTGCCCCCAGTTTTTACATCCTGGGCATGACATGCTGTGGTATGAAATACTTCTTTGGTCAGTTTGGGTCAGGTGTCCTGTCTCTGCTTTCTCCCAGCTTCCCCTTCTTCCTGGCAGAGCTTGAGGCGCAGGAAGTCCTTGGTCAGACCAAACATTACTAAGCAGTAACTAAAAACATTGGTGTTATCAGCGCTGTTCCCAGACTGAAAGTCAAAACCACAACACTGCACCAGCTACTAAGAAGGAGAAAAATGACTGCTAATGCCAACCCAGGACTAACCGACATAGCATTTCAGTAACTTCTAGTGCCATTTTTAGAAATTATCCACCAGTGACAATTTTCAATAAATAAAGGACTCTATACATACAAAGTCTTGCTTTTCTATCAACCCCTTTGTCTTGTCATTTTGTGAGACAGGTATCAAAAGATAGAAAAATATCCCAGGGATCTGTGTCTTTTCAGTATGAAATAACCCTTCTGTGAAGCTTTTATTGTATAAAGTATCTCTGTTTCAAGAAAATGTTCATTTCCTATTCAGAGGCCAGTTCTTGTCATCATTTTATAAAGATGGATTTTGCAGCTCTTTCAATGCAAGATTTTCCTCTCTGCACTCTTCTAAATTAAGCTGGTACTCCTAGATGTTATCTCCAGGATATATACAGTAAACTCCCTTATTGCGCCTTTTGACCTGCACCATTGAAAATTTTCTTCTCAGATGCCTAATATTTACTATCTCTATTCTATACAGCACATAGTCACATTTTACTACATTCATATTTTACTGTGTAGTTGCCCTCAGAAACTGTGAATAACCAAAAAGAATTTTAGGCAGGTCAGAGAGAACAAATAAAGTGTTTCACTAGTCAGTACCAGAAAGTCTGAAAAAATACAGGCTTGTAGACTACAGGTATTTTATGTTCCCACCTGCCTCCACTGAGTAGATGGTACAGTGCTATACCTTCTCAGGATAGTAAGTCTCCTGCAGCTACATCTGCCCACGATAAAACCACTTACAAAGTCTTTTACTGATCTGAAAGGAAACAGCAGTCCCTCACCTAGCAAAACCCAGTTCTCTCCAGCATGTAAAACAAAACCTCAGCATTTTGTGTAAGAGTGAGGACAAGATGACTTCCACCAGACGTGACTGGGCACTCTGGCCACCTCATCCCAGAGCAGAAGGAATGTAATAAATGCCAATAAATACTGTTTTACCCAGAAGGCACCTTTTTCATATAGCCTGTTGAAGAATACACTCTTCTCAACTTTTTCTATTCATGTGTAAACTCCATAGGTTTTCTGAAACAACACAAAAAGGCTAAAAAGCTAAAATGAAGATGAGATGCTTGCAGATGGATGATGTTCCCTCAAAGCATGGCATTTGACTCTTCCAACAACAGGGTAAGAGCTGTCATGTTAGCTACCTGAAATGGATTGTTTTTTCCTTTTTTTTCCCAAAGCATCAGGCAACTTGCAAGCCAAGCTCTACGATCACAGTCACTGAAGTAAAACACCAGGACCCTCACACTAGGCAGAAACTAGTATTATTGCAACAGCTAATGATGCTTTGGTACACATCTCACATTCAAAAATTATTTATCGGGGCAATAAACTCTTAAGCAATTTATCCTCTGATGTTTGGCTTACAGTTCCCCCTGGAATCATAAGTACTATGGAAACTATGATGGACAATCTGTTAAAGAAGAGCATCTGTTTCTTAGGCAATGTTTCCAGTATGGAACCAAGCTTGAACTTAACAGATGGATCCTTCTAGTATGGGATCATTTTGTGCTTAATCCTTCTCCCAAATGACCTCAAATGCTTTCATATTTTCCATGAACAAATCCATGTTTACATTCAAGCTTCCTCTCCTCTTGATGGCAGCCCATTTTGTAGAAAGCTGCAAGATTTTAAAATGTGATAAATACTGCACGAGAAAATATCCATTGGTTTCAGAAACTCCGGGATTGTCATCATAGTTCACCTGCAAACGTGAGAGATTACTAGAAAGCTGCTACAAAGAGCAGCTACAAAGTGCACAGTTTTAGCACTAACTTATCATCGAAACTCAGAGTTAAAATCAAAACCAGAGCTTCTTCATAGCAAGCTCGGGGAGATAGTATCATAAAGAAAAGGGGTGATAGCAAGAGGCCTTGAATCATTTTCCACTCTTGACTGTATGATAAATGTGTGCTTTCAAGTCTCACAAATAATCTCTGTGAAAAGAAGAGGATGAGTCTAAGTCTGGAAATTTTCCAAGTGTGTCCCTCTCATATCCTTTCAGTGCCTCAATTTAACAAAAACACCCACACAAAAGAACTACATCCATACTAATGGGTAAAAGTACTTAGTAGCAACCTAAAGAGGCTTCCACAGTAGATCAAGGAGATTTAACCACAATTACCATTAATTTAACATTTAGTAATCTTCTGGCCAGCATCCTGGCATCACTGGCATTAATGACACACAAGTTCTTCTCATAAATGACTGAATTAAAACATACCATGATGAAAGAGCTGCTCTTCAACCAGTTAACTTTTTGCTTCCTAAAAACGCAAGGACAGGATATGATATCCCTTTTTTCTGTTGTTTCTTGATGAAATTTGGATCAGGAAGAGCTCCCCAGAGAGTCCTCAAAGATACAGCGTTATCTTAGTGCTCATGTTTTCATTCTGCGCTGACTTCACTTTTCTAGCACAGCTGAAAAACCACTACCAAACACAAAGAATGACTCAGGCTCTGATCTTTCTCTTGAAGAGGACAAAAGATGCTGTTGCCTTCTTTTAGCACCAGCTTCCTATGGGGCCCAGCTTGGAAGAATGGCACTGAGAGTGGGACCCATAAAAACTCACAAAGCAAAGCTGTAACACATTTGTCCAAGAAAAGACTGTCTCACTGGAGCAGCATGGAGAAGATTCAAAGCATGAGGCTGAAATCCAAGGGCCAGAGCACAATCTGACCCTGCCAGAGGTGAAATGGATTATTAATATTAATCCTGGCTGGACTGTGGACTGGCTTTGTTGATATTTTCTTGAAGAAAAGTGACTGTTCTGTATATACGCCAAAAGCAAAGGACACACTTTATTTATTTATGCCACTCTCCAGGAAGAGTTTGTTATCCCAAAGCAGTGGACTAGCTCAAAGTTTTTAAATCAAGGAGAGAAGTTTATGCAATACCAAAGATTAAAGAGGGGGGAAACAAACCCACCCAGTTTGCAGTGATCCCTTCCAATGCATTAACTCCTTTCCTGCCAGGTGTCCTGAAGCTTCCTGGGACACAGATCCAGAGAAAACCAGAGAACACATGATGATAGCACTGTAACTCATTTCTGTTTATGAAAATCTGGGGCTACAAAAAAAATTCCTTTGTGGGAAAAGCCCACTGGTAACACAACTCATACTGTGGCAAGAACTGCAGACACTGTAGCATGTTGACAATGGGATGTGGGCTGCTGTGCAAATGACAGCCGAAAAAATGAAACTTCAATGATCTGTAGTTAGATCTTTAATATTCAAGCAAATGTCATGAGTAGCATCCATACAGCTCTCATTTAAGAAGTACACACTTAGTTATGACAACAAAAAGCACAAAAGATTTCTAAGTTAAAGAAGAGGAAAGAGCCATGACACTTGCTTGAAGGGAAAGCATAACTGTTTCTTAGACTATAATGCATCTAAAGACAATTCCTGCAATGGAAATGTTTTCTTACACTAGTTTATAGGTCAACCAGAAGCCTTTCCTGAGAGATGACAGCAAGCATGAAGTCTTCCTGGCAGATTGTAAGCACTGGCCCTTCTTCACTTCCATCCATTTCTGAAAATCTAGTGCTGGGAACAACCAAATGTTAAATACATGTTATTTACATAAAGTATTACTGGAATATGTACCCAGATGGAGCAGCTAAAATGGAACCTTTCATTTCCTTGGGTTTTGATTGGGGCTTTTTTTTTTTCCATTTTTAAGAAATTCTCATTAGGGGACTGACATATGGGTAGGATTGAATTTAGCAGATCTGACCTGCTCATCTAGATGCCTTTTATAGGCAAAGTCAGCACTCTCAGGGTATTGATCGTCTCATCCATTAATGAGCACATAAAGAGCTGCTTCTCTCCATTGGACCAACTGCAAAGAGACATCAGGGTGGATAGCGCTCTTGTAGACTTGTACATCACAGACATCTGGAGTTAGACTAGACAAATCTCTGCTCACCCATGTCAAGAAGAAGGGAAAAAAGAAAGGCTTGGGACAAGAAAGGTAGTAATAGACACTGCTGTAGAGCAAGTCCTGAGGACTAGCTCTTTTCTGAGAAAAAGATTCATATGGCTCTTCCCGCAAAAATGCCAATACGTCCAGCTGGAACAAGAGTAGCAAGCACAGCACCATGGTGGTTGCCTCCAGCCCATGACATTACAGCTACCTTGGTTTGGCTTGACAGTGCTAAAATTATCACTTTGTTCCCACCAAGAGCCCAAGTATTGGCTGTCCTCTCCCATGAGGCGGAACACTTTACCCTTTCCAATGGAAGCAAAAGATTTTGTTCTGACCCTCCAAGGCGGTTATTCTAGAACATCTCTCTACAGCATTATCTTGCAGACAGAGGCTCCCAGCAAAGAGAAAAGTTTTATCAGGGGACATCACCAAAAGCTTTGATTTTTAATGATTAAGGGATTCAAGTGTGATATCTCATAACACCAGTTCATATTGTCCCTCTCAAATTAAGGACTGGATTCAATCACTGGCTTATTTTTACAGGCATTTAATCATAACAAAAAAAAAAAAAACCTGGCCATGAGACAAGCTCTGGAGCCTGCCTTCTTCCTTCTGCTGCTACAACTCATTATAAGGCAGTTCAGTTCAGTTGTGTTGTCACTTGCTTTACCTATCCTGATACAATGCAGAAAACCACAATGCTTCACCAGCAATCTAGACAGCAATGAGTACTATTCAAAATTAAAGACAAACACAAGACATGATTGTTCTTGTAATTACAAGTAGCTACAGGAAAATACTAGCAGATACCATTTTAAAAAAAAGCTCTTATTGCCCTCCTGCTACCAAAAGTCTTAAAATTACCCTGGTACCCAATTTGAATAAAGTGTTTTGAAAACATAGTGTCAGTGTTCATCTATTGCCAGGTCCAAATATTTTGTTTTCCTAAAAAGGGCCTAAGAAGCCAAATAAATCAACACTGTTAAGTTTCTGTTGGATGCTGGAAAGGATTTGAAGCTCAAGAGAAGCAGGGTTCCACACATGATGGGAAAAAAGGAAGCAGAACAATAATGTGTAACATCAGCATCTCCCTGAGAGGAACAGGGGTTTTGCATCATCTTGTTAGTTGCTAATCTCATGCTGTGGGTTTTACGTAATAAATTTATCATGTTCATTATTATTAAGCTATGCAGGGAGTGAGGAATTCAGTTCAATCAAATTCAGTTATTATTGTCACTGACCAAAACTCTGATAACAGAAAAGAACTACAAAATAATACTTAAATAATACTTTAGAAATTCCTAACACTAAAGGAGGAGACAGAGACAGGGGAGATAATTGAAGAGCGTGTCATTAATAAAACTGAAATTAAGGAGTATCTGTGAAATGGAGTTAAGCCCCAAAATACTAAATGCAAGAGTATAAAAAATATTTTATACCTATAACAGTGAGCTTTTTCCCATTCTCTTGACTTAAACTGTCCTTGGGGAAGCACTTGAACCATTGCACAAGGAGCCCTCCCTGCTGAGGCTGGCAGAGGAAATGGTACCTTAATAAATACTGACCAAACCAGCTCTGCCATCTGTTGCACACACCCAGGTAGACCCTTCTGACAGGCCATTGCTGCGGAAGCCCTTCCAAGCAGCACTCTCTCTGCTGCCCTTCTTTTCACCTTCCTTATGGCGGTGCGGACAAGAATAAGGAGATGCTGAATCTAACATCGGTATGTGCATTTGCCTTCAGCAGTGTCCTTGCTTCACTACCTGAACACCAGGTAGTGGTACCTCTGTTTACAGGTGAGGTAGCTTTACAGTTATATTCAGGATTAACCAGCTCTTAAACAAGATAAAATAATCACCATTCATGTCTGGAGACAGAGTGAAACTAAACTCCATTGGGAACAAAATATAAAGCTGTTACTGAAAAGAGAGCTGCGCACAACTGCTGGGTGAAATCCTGAGGATGCAAGACATGAAGCCAGATTGTTGGTGAATGCAGTTTTCAGCATATCCTCTGCGGAACTGGGTAAAAATGTTCAAATCACAGAGTTAGTTCAGCTTCAAAATGTGACATGTTTTTGTTCTTCAAGCATTTCCATGAAATATTTTCCTGTTCTTCCACTTCTCCATCTGCACAGCAAAAAGGGTTACTGTGAATATTCCTGAGCAGATGTAACTAACCTTTGCTTTCCAGCTCCCCCTCCTCAAAATTCATCCTATCAAGTGATTATTTGGCTTTAAGGTGATTGAAAATGCTTGTACTTAAATCTTCAGGAGTCCTAAAAGAGCCTAAGAATTAAGGGAGGAACTATCAGCTTGTCCTCAGTGTAGAGTGACCTGTGCAGGGTGGCAGTATCAAAGGGTAAAAGTTCTCTTCCCTCTGCACTCCCCCCAAATAATAAAATAAAACCTGAGCCACCTTTAACAAACATCAAGGGAAAAGACAGTGGCCATCCTGTAAGACATACATCAGTGCACTGATTGCAGTATGAACCCTCTAATGAAAAAAGACCACTTCTCATGTTGCAGATCCTAAATGTCTATCACTTCCAAGCAAGCTTTCTTGACTTCAGTCACTTTCAGAGGACCAGAAATGACTAGCATTGGTATGTTACACTCCCATTACCAAGAATGAACGTCCTTTGGTCCTTTCTGTATCTGGGTCATGAAAACTTTTATGTTTTTATGCATTTCTTTAGCCAGGAAAGCTTATTTGGATGCTCGACATTTTTTCCGCTCATCCTTCACTAATTTCTGCTGTTATCTTCCTGCAAATCAAGGAAGATTAGAAACATTTTAACAGTGCTGTAAGACTTCCATTATTTTTCTTTAATACAAAAGAGTCATTAAAACATAATTGCAATCTGCAAAGAGAGATGTAAATCAAGGACTGTTCAGCATTCTAATGAACATGGAATATCAAAGGCATATGTTACATGCTTCTAAAACAGGCTTCCTCTGCTTTAGAGGGAAAAAAAGACAAAATCAAACCCACACCAACCACAGCATTTCATAGTTACTATAGAACTGGAAAAAAAAAAAAGGCTGCCTCAGTTGCAAGCAGCTGTAACAAAGCATTCAGCAACATCTAATGCTAAGCAGTTAAACTCAAGTCATCTTTCTTCCTGCTATTAAAATGCAATGCACATGAGGAATATTCTGTTGTCTACTTCAGAAAGCTGATAATAGTCAATTTACATTTTCTAAGCACTAATATGGTTACATATCCAGTTTATCCTCCTGTTCGTTATTAGTGTTGATGAGTTCTGAAAATGGGAGATAAACCCCCCCACAGACATAATAAAACAAAAACCAGTGACTCCCCTTGGGTACCCAGAGCTTGTCTGGAGAAAAAAGGGTGAAGCTTAATGCCATTTCTACACAAGTTCTGAGCCTTCATTGTAACTTCTGCTATTTAATGTATGAAACATTGCAAAGTAAGATGACTGTTTGTTTTCCTGCATGCGAGATACCACTATAGCCACAAATGACAGAAAGTGCATAGGGCATAAGAAGGTGGGATATAAGTTTAGTGAGGATTAGTATAGGAATGTGATGTACTACATAAACAGGACATCTAACTTTTGTATAATCATAATAAATTATTAGAGTCTGTATTTACAACAGTGACAGCAAGAACATATTTTTTCACTTTTAATATTTGCAGGAGGTTTAAAAGGAGACTTCAGACTATTTTCTCAAATGCTTTCAATATTTGGCAAATGTATTATTTAATAACTTTGTAACAGCATGATATGCATTACAGATATCTCACCATATACAGAAAAAAAAAACAGTGATCAAAGTGAAGTAACCTTCCAAACATCCTCTATACTGCTGCTGTTTGCTCAAAGATAATACTTTCTCACCATTTTGCTGCAGCAAGTTCTGAAAACCTACTAGAGTGATTACCTCCCTGACACAGTGTCCCTGTGGGTGTATTGCAGGTACATCAGACTGCAAAATGAAGGTCCACCTGAAGTACCTCTGTCCTGCCTCCACAGGAGACTTTGCCTTTTGCTCAAGACAAAGTTCTCCCATTTTCTATGGACTAGAATTTTCCTGGACTTTTCATGGACTCTACCTTCCATTGACTGTATTTTAACTCATTTTAACAATCTCTGAAGTGCTGTGAAGTGTCCCCCATGGCACTCTACGGAGAGCTTGCCCTGGCTTTTCTTCTGCCAGCTACAGAATAACATAACTTTTCCAAACCCAGGAGGAAAAATCAAAACTCCATCAAAATACAAAGAAGGGAGCTGCTAAGTCTAGAGGCCCTTCAGGAGCATATCTAGGACTTGGAAGGATTAGTTTAATGTAAGACTGCAGTATTTATATGCCACTATACTGCTCTTAAATTGTAAATATGTTCATCTGAAAAACTAACCACCCACTAACAACATGGCTGCCTGAAGTCTCCAGGTGTTTCGGTTTCTGCTCTGCTTATCAGGATGCCTGATGGTCTGAGAGGTGATGGTGGCAAAGATCCTGACAACTCCAAAAAACCAGGCAACTGCTTCCCATAACTTTGTACCTCTGCCCTCTTTGATTGATGGAAAGCTGCTTCTGGAAGAATCATTTAAAATAGACAGCCAGCTCTGGGGAATGTGAAGGACAGTGGGGATGAAACTGAGAAAGAACTGTAAAGCAATTAAGATCAAGTTTTCCAGGAGGACAACTTTTACTAGTTGACATCTAGCTACACCTGTATCTCTGCTTTCTTAGGTAGCAACACATATGGCTCTGAGCCATGAATCTGAAGAGATGTACCACATCATACTGACCTTCCTGAATGGCTCTGCTGATTAAGGCTTCAGGTGAGAAGCTTTAATTTGAGCTTTTACTTCTCAGGACAAAAATTTGTTCAAGCAGTAAGAAGTCTCAGGAAATTCTCAGTAAAGGCCTTGGCTTTCATTTATTTTTATTGCAGTCGGTGCTTCACAGTTCTGATCTTACAAACAGGCAATTTTTTGTGATCCTAATTTTTCTCTTTAGAAGTAACAGGGCTGCTCTCATTCACACGTATATTTGAAGTTCATGATATGTACGTTTCAAGAGTGACACAGCTGGTTTCATCCCAGCAAGGATAGGATTTTAATAATTAAGCTAAAATCAGCAAACTGGATAATGCCCAGTTTAAAAGAGTGACATTGAGTCCCATATCGCTAAGAACACAATACACTACAGTATTTTAAGAATTGACAAAATAAAACAGCTTAAATACACATGGACATGCATGCTTATGCAAACTGATACACACACAATCACACGCAGAGCAAAATATAAAACTCCTAAGTTTACCAGATATAAGCAGCATAATTCAAGTGGACTGGTGATGGCAACAGCATGCTGAAGGATGGCTGGTGCTGAGATCTGCTGCCAGATAGGTGTGAGTGAGGAGAGTGTGGCTCTGCATACCCACGAGGGGACATGCTGCCAGCAACCTGGTTCCAGCTCTCATGCACAAAGGCTTTAGAAGACCTATTGAACAAGTTACAGTCACGATGCACAAGGCAGTGGTAGGAGCTACATCTGCTACCGCATGCTAGGGAATAACTTACTGCTATCCAGCCAAAACCCTAGCAAACACTCAGAACATCACCAAGCCTGATGGCAAAGGAAGGACAGAGTACTGCGGGACCCAGAACTGCTTGTAAACCCATCTCACTGCACACATGAGAGCCAATGCCAATCACCACAGCATCACTGAATGTCACACTGCCAAACACCATGGCAACAGCAGTGGCTAATGGAGCTTGTTTATGTGAGCCTCTGTGATGTGGATGCAGTGTTGGGGCATAGTAAAAAGACAAAACCAAAAGACACCATCTCCCATGCCCAAACACACCTTCCTACTCTCCCTAATAATGTTAGCAACTGAATTTTTCCTACTCAACTTTGTAGCAGTCTGCCAAGAATACAGGGATACCAATAGGCGTCCACCATTCACTCTGATTATGCTGAAGAAGCTCAGAGACCCACGGGAGTTAGAAAAAGGCAACTTTCACAATGCAGCAGGACTAGGATGAGGTTTAAAAAAAGTTCCATGAATCTCACTATTTTTCACCAGAATTTTGAAAGAAAATAAAGCAACACTAAAATAAAGTCAGAACCATGCATGAGGCCAGTAAGAAAGTCCTTTCTAAAAGCTATCCCACAAGCTTCATCTCTGCAGGCATTTTGCAAAAGCAGAAACCCTGTCTGATGAAAAATATGTGGCTCCATGTCCCTCTAACAAAATACAGTTCTTGTTGACACCACTTTATTTTTTTTTAAGGCCCTAGTACTTTTCTGGGAGGAAAGACACTAGAAGAAGGTGGTGTGAGAAGCTTAGATTTCTTGTAAGTCTTGAACTCAGGAGTAACTTGCTTTGTTCGCTCTTCACCCTTACTCTTCTTCTTCCACCCCCAAACAGGTAACCTATCAGTACTTAAATAGGAAAGCAAGGAAGAGTGGGAACTTCTTTGTAGTTATGGCCTTGTGTAAGTGTTTTTTTTTTTTTTTTTCCCAGCATGTTTATTTTTAACTGATTTAAACACTCAGCAATATCACGTAATAGCTCCCAGCCCTGGCCTCTCAGCAGAGGTACCTCGCAGGGCGGCAAGGCTGGTCTGGCAGCTTGCACAGCTGCAGCAGGGCTGAGTGCTCACAGGGCTCCCTCAGCATGGAACAGCATCTCCCACACCCATTGCCACCAGTAGTGAGAGCTGTGGCTACATCTGGAATAGTGGCAGATGTCTGCTGCACAGAAACACCCGAAGAACGAAGAAGGAAGTCCTACATTCACTGCATTGATGTGCATTTCATGGTTGGTATCACTTGCAGCTGGAGGGTTGGCACTAAGGGCAGAAGGACACACAGCTGTGGTGGCTTCTGCCAGAGGTGCTATTTTCCTTCAGGTCCCAAACATATACTGGGAGATTCTATCTTGAACATAGTCCACTGTTTATTCCCTTCTCTGTCACACAAGATTTTTAAAATCTCAAAGGCTGGCACTTCTTTACTAACACATGAGTTTTCAGTGTTGGACTTTAACCGTGGCATTTACAGGAGTCAAAATAAGACATGCGAGTCAGAAACAAAAAAAGAGAAGAGAGACATCCCCAAGAGTGCACTGTCAGCTCACTGCAGTGGCCTGTCCAGGTTAAAGCCCAGCTGAGCTTCTGGTTTTCATTCCACTTTAACTTGTCACTGCCTTGCTTTCTAGCTTTCTAGCATCACACTGGATATGGTCACTGATGCACTCTAAGGGATTTTTTTGTAGGCATCCTACTATTAATAGAGCAATTTGCTTCTCCCACAGACTATCTACTTGAATGCCCTCGCCAGGGAGGCACCTTAACAGCACCTCGATGCTCTGCAAACCTGCCAAAATTACCTTCCCCTACTTCTGATTGGGTCAGAGCTCTTCCCTGCTGTCATTGCTACATCAGTCTGAAGAGGGAGAAAGAAAAACCAATAACTCTTGCAGCCAGGGTTGCTGCCAAGCTAGAAACTGGTATGTCTGCTGAAACTGGGTTGCAACCTCCAGAACAGACGTAGTTGCATTAACTCTAAAAGGAAAAGAAGAAATAATAAAACCAATCAAAAAAAAAAATCTTCAAAAGACAAGTTACATTAGCCTAAAATCATAGGTTTTGTAAATGGAAAACCTCAGAAAAATACCATTTTTCCTCAAAAATGCTTTAATTTTCTTAAGAACTTTTCCCAGTGCCCTGCAGCATTTGGGAGAAGGTCCTCAATAACAGTAAGAGTCCCTGATGTCATGGTCACCTTCAAGAAGACACCTCAGAGCATGAAGATGGCTGGAAAGGGTGACCTGTCACCACACAAAACATCCTTCTAGATCTGTGACACATGGTAAGCAGCAGTGTCACTGTTTCTCCAATAAAAGACAAAACTAAAGACAGTTCAGATTTCACATAGGCCATAATAGATCTGAAGTTTCCAAACTGAATGAGACTTTTAAAGATATATTTCTAATTTTTTTCCACGTTTTAATGCTGGTAGATGTTTACAGATTTCCCTTTTGTTTCCCAGGCTGTGACTGTGCAGGGCTTTGCCTTCCCCACTGAACGGGGTACCAAAAAAAGAAAGCAGAAAGCTGGCTTTCTCCAAGAGCTCCTTTTAGAGTCCTCTTTGCTATTCAGAAAGCCATGCTTCATGCTGATGGCAGCCGTGGGTACAGGTTATTACATGTTACATTACACTACAAATATGTCCTGATTTTAGTGGGATTTTCTTTTTAAAAGATCAGTATTTTCTACAATGGCTTGTAATTTCAGAGTCTACAAAATATAAAGTACAACCAGTATCTTGTCTAAATCTGTTCTGTGTTTATTAGGAAAGAGGCTAGGATACACAGCCAATAAATTCAAATGAGCATTAGTATGTGCTTTGCTACTGCTCTCATGATCTTTCACTGCATAGTGTTATTCCTGAATTAAGTACTATTTTTAAAAGGAACCTGTTGTTCTCTTTAAAATGTCATGCATTCTTTTAATGCCATAAGCCAACACTGAACAATGAAAACCATTTTATTCTTCTGGAACTCATACTTTAAAACCTTAGTTCTACAAAAATGAATTAGTTGAAAATAATTTTTCATCAGAGGTTTTGAATTCTAGTAGGTTCATAGCGTTCATCTGCCCTGTTTCTGGGCTGCAGGTACTATAGGAATATTGTCCCATGAATAGATAATGTATCTTCACTGGAAAGCTTGCCTGTTAGAAAGAGATTATCTGACAAATAAAAATATTCCACAATTATACAGTAAAAAAGTAAAAGCTTAAAATATACTGTGATTTATCTGTATCAAAATGGTTTATTTTTATCAAAACAAAACACAGTTAAAAATGCATTTTTTTTTTTTTGAATTTTGAACTTTTAACGTTGCATAACCCTTAAAGGAGAAAAAGTGCTACAGAAAGTACACTTCTAATTTCCAGCAGCTAGAAAGTCAACCCTGCTTTAAAAACATCGAGTAACAGGCATCCCACTGCATCCTTTCATAAGACATTAAAACATGCATATACTTACCAAAAATTTGCTCCCTACCCATTGTATAAAGTTTTCCAGCTTCTAGCAAATTAATTAATTAATTATACTTTTTCCAGAGAAGTTACAAGTCTATCAGAGATCTTCTCTCCAATCACATGCCAAGATGCAATCACAGCAGCAGGTTCTTACTAGCCAGAGTAACCATGCAAACAAGGAGAAGCCACTGAACAGAGGATTAAATGGATATAGAGCAGACTGTCCATATTACCATCAACATTTCCTCTCTTTTCCTCTAAGTCTCCAGAATTTATTTTCATAGCTAAGCTTCAAAAAGCCTATCACAATACAAGATTTGCTACATAGGGTAGCTATCTAGTCTAGGGTAGTCTACCTATCCAGAGCAAGCAGGAAGAAATGTCATACAAAGACTCCAAGATCACTACATATTTAAGATGAAAGAGATGACAACACCTGGGTCAAAGCTACAGAGAACTGAACCCATCTGGGGATACCTGCTTTGGCAGCAAAATAGATCTTCGTAGTGTTTGGTTAACAGCTGAACTCAATGATCTTAAGGGTCTTTTCCAACCTAAATGATTTTATGATTCTATGTGACTGTGGGAGTACCCGTTTGCTTGGAGGAAAATAAAATTTTGGCTTGCTTTTCAAAAAAATACTTCAAACTTTTCCCACTGAAGTTAGAAAGGGAAGCTATCTGTAGTTTTACTGCAAGTCCAAAAAATGTTTAAATTTTCACTGAAATGGCTATTCCCTGGGCACGTTTTCTAACAGCGTTGAAAGAGAGAGCAGCAGCTGTGGTGGGGCGAAGCGCTAAGCTATTATAAAATAAGAGCTGTTATAAGCACATAAATAGCCATCTGACCCAGACCTGGATCCAGGGCAAGTGCATTAACCGGCAGTGCATTGGAACTCCCACCCTTTATTCCTGCAGCTCAAAAAGTAAGTATGTAAGTCTTTTATTTTATTGTTTTTAAAGGAACAGGATCAAAAGGAGAGATAAGGAGCAATATACCCCAAATATCCTTTATTTTGCAGACCACATTACTCTCTCAAAGAGATGATTGATGTGGTTTCAGGTCCTTTTGGCCTTGAACTCTTTCTTGATTATCATAACTTAATCACAGGGTAATTGGTAAAGGCAGAAGAATTGCCACTATAGCCTGAAACATTTTTCCATCCAAACCTGTTCAGCCAATCATCACAAATTTCAGAACAGTTTCAGGATGACAGAAATCACTTTATTTTTTTTTCTTTGGAAAACTATTTTCAAGAAAAAGATACAACTCTGTTCTTAATGAAAAGCTGGAATGGCTGGTTTCAATACCTTCTGTAAAGGATATTTTTGATGATTTACGTGGATCCGCCACAAAGGATGTTAGAGAACCCGCTTTCAGATTAAATATAAGGTATTCTACTCCTTACTAAGAGAAAACAGAATGACCAAGCATTTTAACACTTTTAAAGTTTTTGAATATTTTTTAGGGATTCCCTTCCTAGGCAAAATTAAGGGCTTGAGCACACATGACAAGAGTTAGCATGCTACTGCGTGGCAGCTAATGTGTGGTAACTTCTTCATACATATGCTTTGGCCTAGATAAATGCAAATAGTACGACTTAAATTAATGTACTGTTACTGCAATCTAAGCTAAATTGAATTACTTAGTATTTGCCACAGGCAAGAAACGTGTACAAACTATTACAAACAGCTTCTTTACTAAAATGTAGTGCACCGCTAAGCAGTACTAATATGATTATACAACTGACATCCAACCTATGCACTGCAATACTCCCAAACTCACCATTTCATTAAGTTATAATTGCTTTTCTTGACTGTAAATGTAATATTTAAAAGCTATAATGCTCTTGTAATTTATTTCTCATCCCCCAATATATGTCTATAATCCCATAGAGATATACTGCAAAATTTCACTGGAGTTTAATAAAATTTGTCCTTTCCTTTCCTGTTTGTTCCTTCCTTTTCTTATTAAGGAAGGACATTTAAAGTATCAAAGCATATGAAGTCCCCAGGAGAATTTTCAGTTAGTGAGAAAAATATAGAAATTTCATTACAAAGCTCTCTGCAAATTTACCAACCAGATCATGACAAAACCTGCTAAATGATAATTTGATTCATAATCTGTTTTTAGGGAGAATGTTAGTCTTGTAACAGATGCCAGTTGTTCTAACTCCACTCATGCAAATGCCTCTATGTGTACAAAAATCACTAAGGAGGGTTTAATTTTTTCTTCTAAACAGGTAACAGCATAGGAAAAGATGAAATGAAAAAGAAAAGGGAATACATTGAAATTATTAAAGCAAAGTGGTCATAGAGAATTACCAGAATAACAAACAGAATAAATTAAAAGATTTTTTTAAATATAGGAGTCTCTAGCCCATAACAAAATTGACTGTTTTCTTTTCTGATGGATAAGGTACATTTATAAGAAACAGCCCTTGCATACATGGCAGCATGGCAGTCAGAAGCAGAACAGGTCTTGAGGAACAGAGGAAGCCTTCTCCTTTGAAGTAGCTCAAAAAATACTGGATAAAGCACACATGGATGTCACTTCATTTGCTCGTTTGTGAATATTTATACACAAACCTAAAGAGTTTGTAAAGTCTGCCAATACTAATGACTCCTTCAGATGAAAGAGGGTAGATTTAGATTAAATATTAGAAAAAAATTCTTCACTATGAGGGTGGTGAGACACTGGCAGTGATTGTCCAAAGAAGCTGTGGCTGCCCCATCCCTGGCAGTGTTCAAGGTCAGGTTGGACAGGGTTTTGAACAACCTGGTCTAGTGGAAGGTGTCCTTACCTGTGCCTAGATGATCTTTAAGGTCCCTCTCAACACAAACCATTCTATGATACTATGATTCCCAAGAGTCCAAACTGTACAGCAAAGATATCCTTTCTGCAGGTGTTACAAATTTCTTATTTCATGTTCTACATGAAACGCCATCACCAGATTTACTACTCACAGGAAGTCTTTCTGCAAAGGCAATCATCTCACCAACATTCACAACATTATCACTACTCAGGCCATAAATAGATAGTGGTTTAGTCTTAGAATCGGGAGTAATGTTCCATTATGGAAAAAAGTTCTATGTCAGCTACTTCAGAGATACAGAAAAAAAAAAGCTATCAGTTCCTATCAAAAGTAAATTAAATGCTTACCTTCCTTGCCTTTATATTTCACTCTTAAAAGTCTAAAGCACAGTTGTAAAGTACACAGGGCCGCTAAGAACTTAAGCAGAAACATATGCACACTTTGAGCCAGGAGCTTATTGGATACAAAGGTTGTCTATACAGGAGACATAACTCTTGCTCCACCAGAGGGAAATGCTGATGCTCAGAAGGGTCAGAACGATCTGAATATGCTTCCTTCCCTTAAAGCCTACACACTCATGGAGCTGTGTATGTGTCCACAGGGGCAATTACTTGGCAGGAAACAGTCCCTCACACATGATCTGATTCATGATGCCTTAATGTTCCTTAGAATTATACCTCAGAGCTTGGGTCCATAAGGTAAACTTAAATGCAAGATGTTAACAAAAAGTAAGATTCTTACATTAACAGGATACACATGATGCATTTGCTACAAAAATAAATCTCTTTGAGTGAACAAAATGATGCACTTATTTCTAATAATAGGAGAGAAAATTACAGTTGGCAAACTTGAGAGACAATAAAGCCAGTGTTTCAGAGAACTCCAGATTCACTGCCAAATCAAATATTCAGATAAAAGAATACAGCTTCCACTCCCTGCTTCCTTATTTATTGTGTTTTTTTTTTTTTCCTCTGGCCATTACAAATAGGTTTGTAAAATAAACTCCAAAAATATATGGGAGTTTTCACTTTTCTGAGGATGCTACCAACTACTGAAGAAGAAAGGACTGCATTAATACCTACTCTATAAATAATATGAGAAAAAAAAGAAAGAAAAACCACTGCACAACAAGGTTAAATGAGGACAACACAGGAAATTCACAGTATAAGGGACTGTGAGGCCTCTTGCTTGGCTTTCCAAGTGCAGGCTTTTTGTTGCATTTTACTAGCTGATTAATGAGGTGTGTGGCAGTTCATCTGAAGCAACGAAGGTCCTTTGATCCACCCTTCTTGCACGTGCTCCTGCTAGCACACAAGAGAAGTTCTTAGCTGCTAAAATTCCCTTTCCCCAGATGATGCTGCTGGGGGCCAGGCTGGAGACCAGAGGCACAGGGACCCCATGCTGGAGGGAGAGGTCTAACCATCTCATCCACTCAACAGGGGCTGTCCCCTACCAAGCCTAATTCGGGGCACACTGCTCCTGCTAAAGCACATGTAAGCTGGCAGTGTGCTTTCTACATGCTAAATCATGTTTCTGTGAGAACCTGAGGAATCTCACCACTCCATATTTTGCTGGAACAGGCAACATGGGTATTCCTGAACATATTCCTGGCTTTGGGTAAGCCCTCTACCTGCAAAAGCCCTCTTTACCCTTGCATGCACAGGTATCAATAACTTCAATACAAGCAATGACCTCAAATACTAATACTCTTCAGCTCGTTCTTGGATACTTCACCTTGTGCCATTAGGGAGATACTTGCAGAGGTCACTGGACCAACCATCCATTATGATTGCCAGAAGAAGTGGGAATCTGGACCCCATGATTCAAGGGTCTCTTTAATCTATAGGCTACAAAGGCCAAGATAATGCTTTGTATGGCAGGATAGGCTATATGGTCCTGGCTTATGTGCAGCTTAGAGTGGTTAACTTGGTGTTTAGTTTGCAGCCTTAGAATAACACTAAATAATGCAATATAAAGCAAATGCCCTCAAAAGCAGAAAATGTCACAAGAGGCAATTATTCATAAGTGCTCTCTCTTCTGCCACCTTCACTTTAGACCGAAACCCTAGAAGACGTACTTATCTTGGGGTTTTAGAAGCCAGTTCCAAGCAGCAGGAACAGATGACAAGAATATGTGGAGAGCAGGGCAGGAAAGAGGCAGGAAAAGCAGTGTGATAAGAAATATAAGAGAGCAACTTTCTTTATTAAGAGGAGATTAAAAGTGCCTCTGGAGAGCAGCTGGGATCTCCACCTGTACTGAAAGAATGGAGACATGACAGTTCTACAAAGGTCTCGGAGATGAGATGAAGCAGTCCTCTATACCAGCTGAGCATCAGAGCAACTGCTGCTGAGGTTTACAGTCAAATATCATCCAGAACTGAATTCTGTTTTCTTGTGCAGTGAGCCTACTTTGGCTTCTGTAATCAAGAATCTAAATTTTCTAGAATAACCCTATCTGACTTTAATCTCCTTCCTCCCTAGTAGCAGGGTAATCTTAGGGAAATCAGAGACACTGAAACACTCAACTCACTGGGGAGTATGCATATGTTTTGGGAATGACCCAGGGGCCTAAGCATAACCATCTAGTGCCACTTCAAGTGCACTTTAGAAACTTAGGAGGGAGCTAGCAGAGTGACACAGGCCCTATTAGACTGCCAATGGATGGCACAGCCAAGGTCACCTCAACCAACACCAAACAGCTACAAACCCCAACTGTCCCTCTCAGTGCCAGGGTCACCCAAGAAATTAATTTGAAAACCCAGAGCATGCATATGCATTTTTCTCTACCAAACTGGTAAGGGCATTTTAAGGACAAAAATCTACCTTCGGCAGGTCTAAACCTGCACCCTTTCAGCAAAGAGCGGCTGGTGAGAAATACCTTATGAGTTAAAGTTTACCTATGAGCATCATTATGAAGCTGTTTAGTAAGATGGGGACAAAAAGGGGAAACTCTGAAGCCACCCTGAAGCACAGGGCTCTTCCAAGGAACCAGATCTAACGCTGCCCTGACACTCACCCCAGCCTGCTCTGCACTGAGCTTTTGAGCCCATTAACTGGAAGGTGATGCTGCTGTCAGTGACTAAACTCACAGCTAAAGTTTATGATACCTGTCTTTAATGGAGTTTCTACTCCCAACACCACCATGAATGGCGCTGACCAGCTTGTCATGGTGACTACATGAATCATTTTCAGTACAAGCTGTGCACAGGTCTCAACAATACACAGTTCAATGATAACTTTCTGTTAAGAAACCAAACATATGGAGTAAAACAATAAAGGGACTGAAGTGCTACAGATTTATGTAAAATAATGACCAAGAAGCAAATGCATTAGTTGAATTTTCTAAGA
This sequence comes from Forpus xanthops, assembly GCA_032466535.1. NCBI lineage: Eukaryota > Metazoa > Chordata > Aves > Psittaciformes > Psittacidae > Forpus > Forpus xanthops. The sequence goes on along the minus strand of JASSUY010008399.1, from coordinate 3,898 downwards.
GGCCTATCTTATGCTGTATTCTAACAGTAAGTAATAGGGGATAAATTGAAGTTGACAGGAAATAGAACTAACAGCCAGTTTCAAACAGAAACTCCATTTACTCAGTCCTGCCTGTGTTAAATTAAATTCTTTTCTTAAATGACAACCAAAATTACTTTTTCCAGCTCAGTTAAGACAGCAAAGGAGGCAATCTGAGGAACAGGAAAAAAATACCAAATGATGAAATGGAGCAATTCCTCCACATTGAAGCAGTGATTGGACATGCTGGTGTCAGTTTCCCCTGATACATGTCTTTCCTGGGTGGTGAATGGTAGGGAGGCAAGCAGGCTGCATTATGCCTTCAGGGAGAGACTGATGCTGCACCCTTTTTCAATTGGTAGAGTATTTTCCGCAATTCCCACCATAATTTCCTTGAGACACAATGTGACATTTCCCTTAGGAAACCCCTTTACATCAAACAGATGCATCTTCTCCTGAAGTCAGCTAATTGATATTCCCTTAACAAGGTACAGAACAGCATGAGACATACAGTCTCTCCTGCTCTGAAAGACTGTTACAAGAGATGGAGCCCAATATCGCAGACCAGATGAACTCAGCAGCTTCATAGGAACATATGAGACAAGAGGGATGGTATATTGAAAAATGTGGGATCTGAACATGAATTGAATAGTGGATATTGTTCTGGGTTCAGCAGTAGCAATTCCCATCATCATTTCCTTGAGGCACAATGTGACGTTTCCCTTTAGGAAATCTCCTTTGCATCAAACAGATACATCTTCTCCTGAAGTCAGTTAATTGATATTCCCTTGACAAGGTATAGAGCAGTATGAGGCAACACCTATGTTCTGGGTTCAGCAGTAGCAGTCATTGTTTCTCCTTCTTAGTAGCAGTGCACTGCTGTGGTTTTGACTTTCAGCCTGGGAACAGTGCTGATAACACCAGTGTTTTTAGTTGCTGCTTGGTAACGTTTACTCTGACTGAGGACTTTCTGAGTCTCATGCTCTGCCAAGGAAGAGGGGAAGCGAGGCAGGAGCAGAGACAGGGCACCTGACTCAAACTGATCAAAGAGGTATTCCATACCACAGCACGTCATGCCCACTATATAAATTTGGGGCAGTTACACAGAAGGGCTAGATCAGTGCTCAGGTCAAGCTGGGTATCAGTCAGTGTGTGGTAAGCAGTTGTATTCTCTTCCCTTGTTATTTCCCTTATCACTATTATTATTGGTGGTAGCAGAAGTGGTTTGTGTTATACCTTAGTTACTGGACTGATCTTATCTCAACTTGTGTGAGTTACATTCTTTTGATTCTCCTCCCCATCCCTCCAGGAGCACAGGGAGGAAGGGAGGGGAGTGAGCGAGAGGCTGTGTAGTTCTGGGTTGCCATCTGGGCTTAAACCATGACAAACTATTGATCTATTCTTGAGAAGGCAAAAACTATCTCTAATTCTGGTATGTAGGAAGACCCATGTTGCTCATCAAAGTCACAGGTACAATAATCCTCATTCACCATGGATGATGTCCTTGCAGGAGGCTGGAAGCAGCTCTGTGCTGTTATGAGCAACCAAACAGCCTTTTTTAGTCAAGGTCACTTGTGCACCTTCAGAGGGGAGTTAATGCTTCACCACCTCATTCTTCAGTTGCTGATGTGGTCCTTGGGACGCTTTTAAATTCAGGCTACCTATCTACCCCTGCCACCCTGTGGCTTTTTCCCAGTCAACACCCCCCTGCTCACCCAGGGGTCTGCAAGCCTGGACTCCAAAGCCAGTGGGGCTGAGCTGGGGTACAAAAAGGTGAAACTGCTCCCTCAAAGCTTTCTAGTTTATGTCACACATGCACAGATGTAGTCATGGCATCACAGTGTTTTGTCTGTTCATTTTCATGCTGCTGAAACACTTGTGTTGATGCGCAAGTAGTTCCAAAAGAGCTGATGTGCTCCAAAATTATCACAATGAAACAGTGCGCTTCCTCAACTCAATGCTGTAGTTTCAAAATGTTTTTCACATAAAGAGCAAAAGTACTCGAAAGGCAAAACCTCGCAAACTCCCTTGAAATTTATCTTCTCATTCAGCCTAAAATAAATGCAGCTGTTAATTATCATTCAGGATTCACTGAAATAATGTTGAGGACTTGACCCTAAAGGATTTTATAAGAGTTTCTGGACATGCTGACAAACCAATAACATCCCAGGCTCATGTTCAACACTATCAGTTTCCATTGTTGCCAGTGTGAGCTAGAGATGCTAGGATGTTAAAAACAGCTACACTTACAAGTTTCCCAATGGTGCTTACAAAAAATCACTACCAGAAACAATTGGAGTTACTAAATATATTCAGTAAAACTCGCAAAGCATGCAAAAGCCAGCCTTGCAATAGCAAATGCCTGCTTAGTAACTGCATCCACTCTGAGGCTGTCCTGGATGTCACTTGGCTTACAGGAAAATGACATCCCTTAATGAGGACCACCAGTGGAGGGGGAGGAAGATGAGGAGGTTGGAGAAATGTTTTTTTATTCTGCAGTTATAACTAAATTTTGAGATTAAACTGATTATTTAATGACTCTTCCCGGTTTGAAAACAGAATCCAGGAGAAGATGTGGCCAACCAGAGGCAACTGTCATATCCTGTCTCTGATAAGTCCCCAGCTGCTAAAAGCAGTGCCTGCTTGATGTGAACCCCCAGAGTACCCTTCAACAGTCTGAGCCCCTCACCTGCCTCATGATGTGCGCTGCCAGCAGGGACACCAGGTCTGCGGACACTTCCAGTCAGGGTGAATTTGGGGCATCTCTCAAGGTAGGCACGGTGCTACCAAACCAAACTGTTTCAAAATGTGGCTTAGGACCTCAAAACCTTAACATGAAGTGAAGGGCCCATGAGGACTCACAGGGCAGCCAGTAGCTGCCTGCTGAGATGCACCAGAAGCAGAGTGGGACCTGCCTGCCTGCATGGCCATGCTCGTCTGTACTTCTATCTGAGGTTAACTTCTAAAAAATTAGTGGGAACTTCTCCCTCACTCCCAGGTCTGGCACCACTGCACAAAATCAGAAGCTATTCATGTGAGACAGCATAAGTGCATGAGATGCACTCACAGCAAAACAAGATAAAAATAAATGTCTTTGGGTAGTTTCTACTCGCCCTTAGCTTACAAAATAGCTTTCTGCAAGCCCCAGCACACTACTTTTTTTTCATTTTAGATGACAGCTGCAACCCTCATGTGCATACATCCCCCATGAGCATAAGCTTAGGGTATGCAAGGAGCAGGACAAGAATCTCTGTGACTTCACAATAGGTGGCAACAGGGTGGACAACAGGGGACCTCACTACACCGTGGACAGGCCTTTCCCAGCAGCAGAGGTCCTGATGGAGAGTGAATGTGGTGGCAAAGTGTAGCTGGGGAAGCACCACCAGCACCATTGACACAAGACTGACACTTGTATCGTGTAGTTTCATATCTGAATGTATAAGAAAGGCTGGGTACACTAACATCTTCACCTGAATTAAGAAGTATAGGCCCCCCAAAAGCAGGAAAATAAATGCATGAATATTTCAAATAGAAAAAAATCCCATGAAGCTGAATCAAATATATTGCAAGAAATTATTGTCAACTAAGAACTCCAGACTTGTGAACTGAACCTTGTTTTCCATTCATGCAATGGAACTGCAGATTTCAGGCTGAGAGAGATGGGCTTGATCAGCCTGGAGAAGAGAAGGCTCAAGAGAGACCTTAGAGCAGCTTCCAGTACCTAAAGGGCCTTACAAGAAATCTGGGGAGGGGCTTTTTATAAAGGTGTCGTGGTTTGAGGCCCCCCCTCAAACAGTTCTGCTCACTCCCCCCTCTTTCTTCCCCAGTCCCGGGGAAATGGGAAGGAGAATCCAAAGAATGCAACTCCCACAGGTTGAGA
>JASSUY010008398.1:0-42608 GCA_032466535.1 Forpus xanthops | reverse complement strand
TCATGAGAGCAGAGTAGAGGGGCAGGATCACCTCCCTCGATCTGCTGGTCACACTCCTTTTGATGCAGCCCAGGACACGGTTGGCTTTCTGGGCAGCAAGAGCACATTGACGGCTCATGTTCATTCTCTCATCAACCAATACCCCCAAGTCCTTCTCCTCATGGCTGCTCTGAATCACATCTCCGCCCAACCCGTAGCTGTGCCTGGGATTGCTCCGACCCAGGTGTAGGACCTTGCACTTGTCAGGGTTAAACTTCATGAGGCTGGCATGAGGAATGTAGTTTGCCATAGATAAAAGCTGGAGATCACATTGTCAGCTGAATTGGATTATTAAAAATGTTTTCATTAATGTTTATAAGAGCCTTACATATTTTTTGGCGGTTTTGTCCATACATTGCTTCATGTATATGGATTTATCTGTATTATGTATATTTTTATTTTTAAATATTTTGCATATGAACTAATGTATGTGTGTATATGTATGTATACAAACATGCATATACATCTAATAAGCATGAACATTTACATTTTATTACTACTGTATCCATTACTTGGCCTTGCAGTGATTTGGCTTGGTCCAGAATAGAAAAGTTTTTAGCAGCTGTCTTCTCTGTTCCTAGGGAGATTCTCACTTTCTCTTGACAGATACTAAATGTTTCTATCAATTTGACCCTTTCTGTGGTGCCTGGGGGAATCTGACAAACCTCCCTCTGCTTTGCAAGTTGAACTGTTTTACAAGTTAGCAAGCCTCCTCTCTACTTACATTGTTTTGCTCTGCTTTTCTCCAGAAGTATTTGTGAAGAAATGCTATGCATTTCTCTGTCCAGTTTTTAATTTTTATTAGTCAATGTATTTTGGGTCAAATTATCTCTTCAGTCTTCTGTGCAGCAAATGTAAATTGGTGACAATCAACAACGGGTCACTGTTAAAAAAATACCATTAGTTTTATAGCAATAGGGTGATCCACTCATGACTTTGGACACTCAGGAATCAATTATTGCTGGTTGCTACCCAATCACTGTTTTTAAGCTGTAGCAGGGGTGTAGGATGCCTTAGGGCACACTTTGATCTCATGTGCTTCTGCAAAAATGGAACATGAGGCAGTACAAACAATAAAGATATCCCCTTTAACTTGCTAAATAGCATCCTTTAAATTTGGAGCAAGCCAAGTTTCCCATTAAGTGTTTCTCATTACTATTGTCAATACAAAGCTAATGTTTAAGACAATGGTTAGCACATTAATCATCCAGAGAGTGGAGGAAATGTCCTAGCTGAGCTGACTAAGCGGAGGCATTCTGGAGAATGTTTGCTCTAGGAGTTAGTCACTCTTCCACAGTCACAGAGCTGGCTTCCACTAACAGAGAGGTAGCTGGCTGTGGGGCTGACTATTTTTAGTATGAATACATGAAGATGACTAACATCGCATCATGCCTTGGAGTGAACATGTAGCATTTGTCAGAAATACATGTTGGACAGAATATAAGAAATATCATAAGTGACTGTATCTGTGTCTAACAAATTTACCACAGAGAGGAAGTGATTGAGCATACAAAGGAACATCTAGGTATGAAGAAATATGAAGAAATAATGAGGTTTCTGAGCAGAGAGGAAGAAATGTGCCTCTTCTAAAATGATCATCAAGAAAAAGAAAGTAATGAAATAAGCCAGAAAGATCATCCTATTACAAACTGTCCTACTACCTTTCATGATGCTAGTGAAAAAGAAGTCCAGTGGAAGTGGGTGCATATATATGAGATTGACCAAATTTCAGCAGAGAAGATGTGACCTGAAAACAAGGAATGAATTTATGTTAAGTACGCAAAAGATATAAAGCTTGTAAAGTTGTAAGGTGAAGTGCTGAAGGGATATGAAATGTACCTCTTTGTGCTACTATACTTTCATCACATTGAAGAAATATTATTGTAATAACAATCAGTGAATGCATAAAACTGAAAAAAGGAGCAGGAAACCCGCTTAGTGACGAAGTCCCTACATTACCCGTTTTCCATACATAGACACAGTACCTCTTTTCAACAGTTAAAAGAGCAAGTGAAATTCAACCTCTAGTGCACAAAGAACTATAGCAACTACTCAATCCACTTGCATAAATAGGAGAATATAGCATGGTAAAGCACTCAGCCAACTTGTATGACAGCATGAAGGGGAAAAAAAGAGGAATAAAAGGCATGAGTTAATTCAGAGCAAACAGCCAATAGGCTGCCATGCAAATGGAAGTAGTCTTTCACATATTACGTGCAAATCACCTGCAGATTTGTTTCTATTTTTGCACTGTGTTCACCTATTTCTTACTTTCATTATTTTATAAGGAATGATGACAAGTACTATCTACATAAACGGACTTGTTCTCCACACCCTGGCATACTTCACTGAGTAGTGAACAGTAGATGAGGACCCATGGTGTCATTTTGACCTGAGTGCCTTTGTCGCTTCTAGCTTGGCAGAACTGCTTGAAACAGACATGACTGAGCTATTGTTGAAATAATAAAATATTAGCATCAGACAATAAAGACTCATGGACCCACAATATTCATGTGTAGCTTGCAAACAGTGAGGGATGTGTTTAGCATCTGAAGATGACTGAATGAAGTTTGGTGAAAGGACTAGGACAGAAATTCTCTCAGGTTTCATTCCATACAATTCAGTGACTTTTGTACCCTTGTAAAAGTAGATGCTAGAGATAATGTGATCTGTAAAATCTACAGTGCAATCATGAAAATTCTGTTGCTTTCCGCATACTGTGAAGGGTTCTGAAAGGGTCCTAACATTAATCCTCTTTTTTTTTTTTTCAGAAATAGCACCAGCTGTCCTCTCATTACAAAAGAATACAGTTACTTATATTGAATATAGGATGCTTATGTTTAAAATGACATAAATATGTTCTCTTAAAAAAAAAAAAAAGAAAAAAGATGAGATGCAGACTGTTACAGATGTGATGAGATGATGAAGGTGTTCTGCTCTCACAAGTGAGCTTGAGTGCTCCATAGGAACTAGTGTATTATAGACCATGTATGGAAGAGCACGCAGTCAATGAAATTTCATTGTAAGTTTTCCAGCTTTCTGACCTAGGTCCAGATATGTCCAGTGGAAAGGTAAGGGGAAGAGACACATTTTGCAATTGCTTTGCCTTTGCAGCTGGATGTGTTTCAGCTAAAGCACACAAAGTGGGGCTTTGGAAACCAGACATGCCATCTTCCCACACAGGAGAAAGATGACCAAACACAGCACAAACTGAAAATATAGCTCAGGCAGTGAGTCACTCGTTTATGACATTTTCTGCTATGGTATAAGGAGAAACTTCAACATGTTCTTTTCCTGTGATGTTCAGCCATAGAGCTAATTTCAAATGAAGCCCCACACACATCCGACACACCCAAACCCATACTTCATTATAAGAGACATCCCATGTTTTAGACCCAAATTTACATCAGTCATGTAAGGACACAGTGTTCTCATTTCAATTATAGTAAATTACTTGCATGAGAAACACTGAATCATAAGGCTTAGGTTAAAAGCCTTCCTATTTAATTTTAAACCCCTTGCACTCTTTGCTTGTATGTTCATTTCAGGATTCAGGCTATGTCATCCGGTTTGATTAAAAAAACTCCCTAAGCCTTACAGAATATTGTGAATAGCTCTTTTCTTATAGAAATTAAATCAGTAAATAAATAATTGTGGAAGCAACATTTTGTAAAAGGCTTGCCTCAAAAGTACATTTCTTATCATAAGTATTAAGTATGAAGTGATGGCATTTGAGCTCACTGGTGATATACCTGCTAATCCAATTACCAAAGAAGGTTCTACAAAACCCAGGAAAGTATTTTTGGAAGAAACATTCTATGGCATGGTAGCCTACCTTTGAAGAAAAATAAATCTACTGACTATTTGCTGTTTACTTCTTTTTTGTTTTCTGAAGAAACATTTTTGAAAGCAAGTTCTCTAAATGACATTTGTTCTGGAACATTCTCTTTTAAAATGTTGCATTTGTTGTAGTAATGCTTATACACTCTTTTGGAAGGGCCCAGATACTTCATAACCTAAGTTTATATATTTGTCACTGCAGTGCAGCCATCTCTGAGGTATAATACAGAAGACACTCTGGTAACAAAAATGTTCACTATTGGTATAATAATATCTCCTTTTATATTGTTTCTGCCTTAATCATATACTGGCTATTTAGATGATTGTATACTGAGAAACACCTATTAGCAGTAGTATTTTTCAGTAAACCCAAATCTGTAAAAGTAGTTTGCCTCATTTTGCTATAAATGCTATTCTTTTCTCAAATTTAAGCCAGCTTTTCACAAATTTCTGAATGTCTAACTTATAAAGAGTTTAAAATTGAGCAGATGTGATATCCCAAGAAATGGATGAAACAGAGGACATAGGGGTAAAGAGACTATTCCCCCAAGCTGTGTAATTTCTTCATATGCATATGAATTTTTTGGTCTCGCTACTCATTTATTTTTTATTAAACCAGTCTAGGTTCCTCTTTCTGGCACTTAAGCTGTGCCAGATGCAAGGAGGGAGATCAAGCTGACAAATTCAGATGCCATCATCACTCTGATGGCGTTTCTGACTCAGATACAGTTAAATTGGAAGGTACTACACTGCCTGTTAACTACACTTTAACCTCAGTAGAAAGAAAAAAAAAAAGGAAAAGAAGCATACAAAACAGATTCATAGAGATGAACTGGAAAAGCAGAAAGGAGTTTGGTTTTTGTTGTAGTTTAACCCTAGCCAGCAACTAAGCCCCTCACAGCCACTCCCTCCCTCCATGGTGGAATAGGGGAGAGAACTGAAAAAGTGATAAAACTCATAGGGTGAGATAAAGACATTTTAATAAGTAAAGCAAAAGACATGCATGCATGCAAGCAAAGTGAAACAAGGAATTCATTCACCACTTCCCATATGCAGGCAGGTGCTCAGCCATCTCCAGGAAGAGCAGGGCTCCGTTCTGTATAAAGGTTACTTAGGAGGACTATTGCCATCACTCTGAACGTCCTCTCCTTCCTTCCTTCTTTCCCCAGATTTATATGCTGACCATGATACGATATTGCATGGAATACACCTTTGGTCAGTTGTGTTTGGCTGTCTCCACTGTGTCCCCTCCTAACATTTGCTGCAGCCCCAGCCTACTTGCTGGTAAATGGAGCAAGGAGCAGAAAATCCCTTGACCCTGTGTAAGTGCTGCTCAGCTGTAATGAAAACACCCCTGTATTACCAACACTGCTTTCAGAAAAAATCCAGATCGTAGCCCCATAATAGCTACCAGAAAGAAAATTAATGCTACCCCAGCCAAAACCAGCACAATTATCTTGTTTTTACTGTGTTTAACAGTAAATTATGTAGATTCAATTCACATGCTATCAAGCTTTACCTCAGAACTATGCAGAATTCAAGCATGTTGTGAAATCAAAGAAAGAGCATCAGCTGAAATGTAAGCACAATTCTGCCTTAAACACATACTCTTGACAATAGTAAATGGAACACATCACTGAGTCATAAGCAATGGCAAAACATACATTTTTCTATATATTTTAAATTTGTTTACATTTGCTTTTGACAACAATTTCACTTCTTTTCCTATAAAGTCTGCCTCCCTGTTGTTCTGCGGATCTTTCAGACAGCACGAAGTATCTTAAGGGGAGAACAGGATTCTGAGTCATACTCCAGTGCTTGAGAACTCTAAATCTTTTCTTTTTTAAAGAGCTAAGATTTCAGTAACTGTGATATTTGACGTAACAGATACTAACTGTGTGTGCACATGCATCACTAGAATTATACATTGTGGCTGGATTTTGCTTATTCGCATTCTACGAAAATGTCAACCACATTTTGTATTCAAAACCTTATATAAACATTTATTTATTCATCTTGAATGCTAACCTGTGAGGTCAGCCAATATTGCTGATTCTTTCCCCCATTACAGGAAAATGAGGGTTGGAAGTACCTTATTCGAAAATACACCAGATTTAAATTCCCAGACTTTGGAAAATTCTCAGGGTTTTAGGCCTGCAAGTGGATTACAATATTGAACTTCTTACAGAACTCTTGCTTCCTTTTTTTTTTCCCCTTATTTAAATGCCCTGAAGTTTCTAGCCCTTCTCCCATTACCCGCTCCCAAGCATGACCTGGCCCAGATGTAGCCTCCTACAGTGGTCAGGCATATTTTAAATACCAGTTTCTTTCAAGAATGCTTATAACTACAGAGAAACAATCAAGTACCAATTAAACTGACCTGCCAGTTTCACCTGGAAAAAAAAAACAGAATTTGAAGTTCAGTTCTTGAAGTAATTACCTGGCTCTAACAGACAGGACTTTGATTGAATCTTGCCTTAGGCAGGCTTTTCTTGTACAACAATTAACACAAAGGGGAAAAAAAACAAACCCAAAACCTGACAGATACATGAAATCAGAAGACTGAAGCTGGAACTAGAGTGGAAAGAAAAGAGTGCTCAGGAGTTTTCTCTCAACTAGACTGATTTTTCTGTGTCACCTTGCATAAAGCAACAGTGTCATGTGCCACATAAGCCTTGAACTTTCAATATGATTCTTTTTCCTACACAGACCTAGTGGAAGTAAGGATGTGTTTACATCAATCTAAATACAGATCCCAGCCACCAGATGTTGATATGTATCATTGACTTTTTTTTAATTGTCCTTTTTTTTTTTTTTTTTTTTGGTACAGCTGCCTCCAAGAATACGGCTGGTTGTGATGTTTTGAATTTTTATTATTGTCCTTGTCTGCCTGTAAGTTTTAAAGATGTGTAAGGCTAATAGCATCTCAATCTTGCACAGATGAAGATGGAATTTATACAAGGATGAAATTCCTGTAAGCAGAAGCTGTTCAAAACTCAATAAAACCGTAACACCTGTGACTAATATCAGATTTGTTTGTGAGCCTGAGTTGAAAGGAATGGTTATTCTCCAAATGCATGGATTTGTTAGTTTTTCGTTTGTAATTTCACTTTGTTATAAAATTCATCTGAATTCTTCGGCAGCTGCATTGATTCCTTACTCAGACCAATATAGATGGACACTGGTATGCTCATGAAATTAAGGATGGTATAACCCCTTTAAAAGATCAAAATCCTTTGGGTGTTCCATCTGCTGGACTCCAAGAGGGTACAGGAAGAAGTAAGACAGTTTTGCAGCACATTATATTTACTAGGCCACTACAGTAGTATCAGGAAACTGACTAAGCATACTTTAATTTATGACAGGTGTTGTGCAGTTTTAGTCACTAAGCTAAAGTTTGGGGTATTGCCATTCTTTCCTACTCCTACACCTGTAGCAGAGGCAGAACTAGTGAATATTGCTGGAAAAAGGCAAGGTGCTCAGGCAATAGTGATGTTCTAGAATGTAAAATAAGATTAAAAATAACAGGTGAGATTTTGGCTACAAGAACTCTACAGATGAAACTAACTGCAGGACCATTCTGCGGTGTGAAGAAAGACACACATTCTGCAGTCAGAAGAGCTGACTTCCAACATTATCACCATCACTCCATGAACTTGGAAACGTAATTTGTCAGCTTTTCCATTCATAACTGAGGGTGATGATACTGTCCTAATTTCACAAGTAAAAGGAGACAACTAGTATGCAAATTATATTGACCATAAACTTCAATCTCTGATCGGAAACTACTGCTAAAGTGGACCTGTTGTCAAAAACTACTTAAATAATGACTTGTGTTTAAACATGTGATGTTATGCTATCAAATGTTTCAGATCATGTCTAATATGCAAGGCTGCTAGATTCTTCAGATGTCTAAATAATATAATTTTTTTTTCTGAGAATTTTATGGAATGGTTTTATTTTTTAAACTTGTTTTATTGCACAGCAGTTGCAAAGTCACTTTTATTTATGCCTCCATATTTATAAATCAGGCTAATTCATGTAATTTATTGCTGAAAATAACTTGTTTGAGTTTTACACTGTGACAGTAGAGCAACTTTTTTTTCTCCTGGTAGTTCTGTGGTAATTCTATATCACCTCACCTCACCCAGCATGGTTTGTCAGTGAATGATTACAGAATTGCCACAGAGAAGAGGGAGAGGTAGATTTAAAAACCCTCAGGCTGAGAAAGACATTAGTCTTCCACCTCCTATCGTAAATAGTGTCTCTAATCATTACCACAAACATATCTGACAGTGAGTCAACTGCTGTTCTCTGTGTAAGAATGAATATCAGATCATGTCTTTTAGAGGTGGCTCGAGTTTCTGGAGTGTTAGTGCACAGAAACTGAATTTCAACATACAGTCTTACAGTATATCCTAAAGAGGGACAAATGTTTCTGGAAGTTCCAGGAAAGCCACAGCCAGTATCATATGAAAACGCTGAGAACGTCGCAATCAGAGCATTGAGACCTGTAGTTCATCTTACCTGTCCTGCACATGGCAAGAAATAAAACCTATATTCACAAATCGCTGCATAGGAAAACCATTAAATGTCACCTGACCTAAAGCTGCTTAAAGAATTTAGGAGACCTGCAGATCATTAGACAGTTGACTCTGTCCATGACTAGCATTTGCCACTGTATTTAGCTTTAATAAGGCACAGACAGGAAAAATGTATTAATTTTCTTCCTTTTTTTTTTTATTTCAGCATTTTTTGTCTAGTTTCAGCTTTCACAAATGTCACAGACTTATCAGCGTACTGCATTGCTTTAAGTTGCCTAACAGCTGGTTTTGCTTTTCCTCCAATCACTTACAATCTTCACAAGATGATACTCCTTCAGTAGGCTGTACTTCATGATTGATTCCTGTAAGCTTCCATTTTCTGGATTGAGTGTCTTTTAAAACTGCTCTTAAGTAGACTGTGGGAAAAATGTAAGCATTATTTCCTTGATTAGGTCATTAGACTCTACAAAGTAAACTGCCCATCAGGAAATCTAGCAACAGGTATGCAGAACCCTGTTAGGTGAAAGTGTTGTCTTTTTTGCTGTGTTGACAGGATTACAAATATTTTAAAACCATCCTTCCATTTAGATAAACAATCAACTCTATAAAATCAGCATTATAGAGATGATAAACTAAATCTAGTCATTCATCTGAGAGGAAAGTAGATGCCCATCTAGGAAGTTCAGCTTGCAACAAAAAGGTCAAGATTGTGTATGCTTGATTTGTCCTACTTCAACTTCATTAGGGGCCCTACTTAAATGTCTCTATGTGTATGGACATAGCATGGAAATAAAAAAGAGTTGGAGATTTGCACACACCTGCAGGGCTATATCTTACTGGCATCGTGAACACATTGGGATGGCTGCTATGACTGTAGTGTTGGAATGGAAAGACACAGACCCTTCAGAAAAGACAAGGAGTGGAGACAGGTGTTACCCTCTGTGTCAATGACAAGCTGGAGTGCATGGAGCTTTGCTTGAGGATGCGTGAGGAGGTGGCTAAGAGCTCATGGGTCAGGATAAAAGGGATGGTAGGGACTGTTGACATTATAGTGGATGTCTGCATGTTGCCCAACCAGAAAGACCGAGTGCATGAGGTCCTCTCTAGACAGGTAGGAGCACTCTCATGGTCACAAGACTTGTTCCTTATCGGGGCTTCAACTATCGTAATATCTGGAGAGACAGCACAGCAGGGCATAAGCAATCTAGAAATGATTTGATAAAAATTTCTTTTTCCAGGTGATAGAAGAGCCAATGAGGAGAGGAGCTATGCTGGACCTTGTTCTCACTAGCAAGGGGAGAAAAAGGTTGGTGGGGAATGTGAAGCTCAAAACCAGCCTTGGTCTAGTGGAAGATGTTCCTGCCTCTGGCACAAGGTTGAATCTAGATGATCTTTAAGGTCCCAAACCGTTCTATGAGTCTATGATTCTTTGTCAGCTTTATGAAATGAAAAAAAGTCTGCCTCACTGATGCAGCTTTCTTATTTAAAAAGACAAAAAAAAAAAAAAAAAGTGATTTTTGCATGCCATGAATACAAATTAAAATTATGAAAGCTAGAAATCTTTAAAATTTAAAAATATTGTTCAGGCAGGAAGTGTTTTCTGAAAATTTCTGCCTAATACTGTCAATTTAAGGAAGTGTGAGTTACTTCAACTTGCAACAGCAACTTGTTAAATTTGTTGGCCAGTTAAAAAAGCCTTTGAAATTTGGTCCTTAGTTAAAAACTGAGATTACTAATTCTGACAGTGTTAGGATATTTCTCACAGATATTTTAGTTTTGAACTATGTTACACAACACTAAAACTGTAAATGCATTTTCTGCACAGAGGTTATGGGAAACTGTTAGTAGTGTATATACATGGCTGCCAAAAGCAGCAAGTGAAATACATAAATGCTTTAATTCCTTGTTAAAATCTGCATTTTACACTCTAAATTGATGTGAAAACTGTAGTTAAAGGAAATGCTGATTTGATATTTTCTTTGTTGTGAATAAATATAGATACTTGTACTGGACAAGTACAGCCCTTCTTGTTATCAGAATGAATGCTAATGATATTCTTGAGTAAGCATGGTGTCTATAATAACACCAGAGTTTTTCCCTTCAGTAAATGTAGCTTTAATGGGGTTTCAGATACTCCTGTAATTCAACCTGTATAATCTAGTAATTGCTAAGAACAAAGAATAGAAACCAATTGGCATGGCAACTTTACAGCTAAGGAAGAGCAATGAAAAGTAGTAAGAATGCAGCACTGAAAACTAGGTCTCCAGCTGAGCTCTTCCTTATTGGTTTCTTGTTGTATCGCCTCCTTGCTTGCCATGTGGTCTGAAAAAAGTCTTCCCATCCAAGGTTTCCATCAGCACATATTGATTGAGTACCAGTCGACAGACACAAATCAGGGAAGATGCAGTCCCACTGATGATGAGGAAACAAGGGAATTGCAATATATTTTTCTGAGCTGAAATTTTCACTTGATGAGTGCAGCCATGTAGGATAGTGTAGAATGTATTGTAAAAGAGCTCCACTAGTCAAAACCTGATAGGTAGCATTTTCTATCATTTACCCAAATTACATAAAGGATCCTTATAGCATAGTGTAGCTAAAGTCAATCTGGGCTGCAAGTTTTTAATATCTTGCTCCTTAGAAAGGAAAATACAAATGATTTTATGGGTATATGTGGGGGGGGGGGGTTAAACTGACTTCAGTAAGAGATGTTTTGGTCTGACTTAATAACAGAAATACAAGAATAAGAACATATTATTTCATTGATCGTATTTTCAGTTTTTAGTTTCTCCTTTTATATGGTTGCTGTCTTACGGTTTTCCATTTTTGCTTCCAAGGTTCTATGAAGAAAAGTGTCTATTCTATATAAACTACTTGAAAGCATCCTACTAAACATGAAAAAATTAAGGCTGCTGTTCTTGTCAGTCAGTAACACCAGTTAAGGCTGCTGTTACTTGTCAGTCACAACAGTATTTTTGGGAATTCAGCTCATCAGAAAACCAGTTCTTTGGTGTTGCAAAGGAATGAAAAGATGGCATTTTGCTGCTGGGGAACGATAATAATAATATGCACAATGGAATCTCAAGTCCCACTCTTTGATAAGTTTTACCTCAGGAGAACTTGAAATTTACTTGACAAGAACAAATAATGGTAAATGTGAAGTGCTTTTCAGTGGAGCTGACAATGCTTGGAAATAAAAACTGATTTTTTGCTTTTGATATATGGAAATAAAAATTTAATTCTTTAGCTGAAGTTACAAGGTAAATACAAAAAAAGATTTCACATTAAAGCTTTTTCTCCTGAAAACCCCCTGCCCCAAGCTCTTTGTAAATCTGTAGTCAAAGCCAAAGAATGACATATGCAAACCTGAGGAGCATACAACAGTGAAGAGCTGTGAGTGAAGTTTTGTACTTCATGCCCAGCGTCATTTACGTACTCTGTATGATAGCTGAGAGCAGGATTTCTGTTAAATATACAATTAATTAATACATAATACAAGGGTAAATGAAAACTGATCCCTCTCCCACTAGAAAAATATAAATTTATGGAAAATAGATTTCAACAGCTGAAGTGTGTACTAAAAAAAGAGTGCTATAGAGTACGGATACAAAAAAAGTGGTTTTGGATCAAAATATGAGATTTGATAATACCTGATATAATAATACAAGACACATGATATATTGGGATTTCTTTGTAGTATTCTATCATTAGCAAAAGCATTCATTATTTCTTTGTTTTGTAGATATTGAAAAGCATTTTTAAAAATAAACAAATAAAAATTCCAATTTTTTTATTTAAAAATATGTTGAAATTTCTACATTATTTCTCCAACATAACATCTTATTTTTGTTTGGTTAGTGATTTTTGAATTAAACTAATGAAGATGACCTGTATAACTTAGAATGAACCACAGTACTTCTTGGTGGGAGCAGCTGTATTTTATTTATGAGTATCTTAGTTTATTGCCAAAAGCTATTGGAAGCTAAATTAAGATGTAATGTACAATTCACTTAGCATGCAGGTAGAGAAGATTTTCATAGACAATGAGTAACTTCAAGAGGAGGTTTCACTTGGGACAGCTACATACTGCAATCCTGAACATCCAAAAAAGCTCTTTCTATCTACTCCCTTCTTTGTTGCTATTGGAACAAGAGGTACTTCTGAGTCAAGCAGTATTTTTTAAGAACAAGGAATATTCTTCTATGTAAGCAAAGAACCCCAGCAAATTTATCAGTTATAGAAATGGTTTTGAAAAGAAACCATATCACTTTATTCAACTAAAACAAGTGCCTGTAGATTCTGTAATCGGAGACTGGCTAAAACTAAATATCACCATAAATCAGAGGGTAATGTTGCATAGACGAAATGTCTGAACACTTTCCTTTATGCACAAATAACTCCATATACTTTATTGAACATCTCTTCTTTTTTAGCATCTAGTTTAATTTCATCCTTAGGAAGCTTAAGGACTTCATGTAAATGCCCTGATCCCCTTATCATGAATTTCTGGTTCTGTTTGTTCTAAAATGTTTGGTAGTTCCCAGTCAGTGAAGAAGGAGGAGAAACAATCATACAAACAAATTAAAAAATCAAGGGGAACTTACACAGTTTGGTTTAGGTTAATGCTATTGGCTCAGGCAGAAAACTAATTGCGAGTGCTCTTACAAAACCAAATAATAAATTGCTTATACATATCTCTATATCCGTGTTTCTTACACAGAAAGTGTAATGAATGAAAACAAAATCAACACATCAATTCCTGTAAGTACTTCTTGTGATTGTTATAAACATTCTGTATTTTTTACTTTTAAGCATATCATCCAAGATGGTTAAAGAACAGCCTTGAAGATTCTGTTTCTCTGCCTTCTTAGAAGCAGTTCAGAAGACTATATCCTAAAACAAGCCACATTTTTACTGATCTTTTCCTTCTCTATATCAAGCCATGTAAGCAAGCAACTCTAATCACAAGTAAAAGATTCTTCTGTTTTACCTGTGGTTAACTTAATTCTATTATAAGCTGATTAATTATAATGTATGTAAGAAAAATAAAACCCAAAACACAGCAGGATATGGGTTATTGGGAAATAACCTCATGCCCAGTGGCTTTCTTTTTATACCACCAATATTCATTTAAAATGATCCTTTCTCATTGTAGTCAGTGGCAAAACTCCGTCTCATTTCAGTGGGAGCAGTCTCAGGCCTTAGTGCAAGACATAGATAAGCTGCTATCTTCTTGTTATGGAAAACTCATGGAAACTTATAGGATTCTTGAAAAAAATCAGGACCAAAATGCACAGACTGAAGTAATTATTTTGTACTAGTAGGATGGAAAGTTCTTTCTAATCATGTTTGAGCTGAATGAAAATCAGAGCATCATCAGTTTGAGACTAATAATACCATAATACATTCTCTCAACTCAGGGTGAAAAAAAAAGCTGAAATTCCAGTTTAGTGTGTTGAACAGAATATTTTGAAAAATTTTAGTGCAGAAATAAGGAAATATTTAATTTCAGCATTTTCACAACTGAATTATTTTCAGATTTCCAAACTGAAGTGTTTTGCTTTACACACAGGTCATGTTCTTTGATGAAGCACCATTCATCTCATTTGAAAAGAAAGACTGGCCAAGAAACACCATCCCACAAGAGGGAAAATGGGTATGAGACATACATAGCAAAGCAGCTGCAGAGGGATATGCATTTCAATATGTGCCAACTTAAAATGAAGCATTTCAGATTAGTTCAGCAAATCAGAATATTTGGCTTCATATTCAGCCAACTGGGAAGAGTATATTTCTTTTCTGTGTTTTCCTGATACACAAATGGAGGGAATCCACACCAAAGAAAAAGCTTTTTTCTATGGTTAAATATATATATATAAATTAAATTCAATGCTGTATTTTTTTATAAGGAGAAAGAAAACAGGCCTAAAACATTTTGATATAAAGTTCTCAACTACTTCAAAGGTGTATGAAACCCCATGATAGCTGTGCAGGCCAGATCTATTGATAATTGCACCCAAAAGACTACAGCTTATAAGTTTTCACCAGGTGAACAAAGGTGCAATGGCAAAAAATTTTGATGAAATAGAAAACTAGAAAAGCTGGAATTATTTGGCACATTTTTTAGAGACTCTAAATGGTCAGTCACTGACTTGAGGACTTTTCTATGGTAGGAGATGCTAAGGTAATATTTTTGGGGGATAATTTGTGTCCCAGGTAATTAGTAGACAGTATAGCAGAAGCTTGCATTTGCAGGACTACTTCTCTGATTCATTTCTGAAAAATGGCTAACAAAATAGTTTATGTCCTAAGGATTGTAAAGCTACTGGCAACAACTAGCATGAAATACATTTATAGATAATCTGAAAAGTCAGGAGAAAAGAAAAAAAGAATAAACTGACTTTTCATTTAGTTATGCTATATTTCTTGGTGAAACAGGGAGGACTAATTCTTTGCCCTAACAGCTCCTTAGGCCAGATAGGGATTCTTTACTACAGCAGTATCATGCAAGCTGCAGCATTTGGTTTCTTAGATGCTATCTGTATATTAGCTCTTTTTTAAATTAATTAAACTCTCCTCCTTCCTATACCTCTTCATTGCAAACACCTGAAAAGAATTCAGTTGATCATGTGAAAATATGGAAGAGGTTAAAGATCAAAGCAATTAGGTAGCTTTGCAGCCAACAAAATTTACAGGCTTGTATAGCTGGACATCTATCAAATTCCACTAGAATCCCCTGATCATGTCTGCGTATCCTGCAAGTATAAGGCTGTCACACCATCAAGGGTTCTTTAGAAGAAAACGTTATATATGAATTTTGTTTGGACATTTGTGTAAGAGGTGACTTCTTAACAGTAGTGTGGGTGTGTGCCTTTCAAGTGCAGCTTGCAGAATGTGAATCAGCAATAAAAATCCAAATACACATGTGTGTATGCATTTATGCCTAAATATAGGAAACAGAGTATCACACTGAAATAATGAAGGATCGGTGTTTTCTTCAACTGCTTTTTTACAATTTATCCTCACTCGTCTGGAGATTGGTTATGAAGGTTATAAAAATTGAGTACACAAATAAGTTTATGCAATTGATTGAGCCATTTCAACTACAGACAAGGACCCTTTATTCCCTTATAAGGAATACAAGAAGTATAATAAAAATAAATCAGAAGTTAAAAGTTTCAGGCAACATTTTCAACTGGAATGCTGATGCAGTTGTTTCAAAAATCCTTATTCACACAACTAGAAGACTTTCTAATATAGGAGAAAGTCACCAGGTAAGGCATAATGGGATTCTGCCTCTTCTTTGCTGTAGTATGAATGATTCAATTAGCAACAGTACTCTTAATAAATCTAACTAGGCCAGTTACCCTAAGAATAAGTATGCTACAACTCAAAGCTAGGTTAAAAAGTGCAGAAAAGCACATTGGTCAGTAGTCCAGTGATCCTCCTGTGTAATTAAGTTTCAGCTAGTTTTTGCACTCTATTCAAGTTGTTGCATTCTCTGGAAAATGCTACTGGCCAAATTGCATTTGGCCAGTGAGGTAACTAGGGAAATTATTGTGTGGAAGTAGCTAGATCAGTCCACCTAGGATAAAATTAATAAAAAATTCAAACCAACAGGGAGCAAATATAATCTCTTTGAAAGATTTTGTAAGCCATCACAAAATTATTTTTCATGCCCAGGCACTTCTCTGTTTCAGTCAGAACCGTAATTGGAAATGCCAAAATACTGTGAGAAAAGCTGTTCTTGTGCTACCGCTGACCTGAGTGAAACAAGGAAGTACTACAAAACCACAAGACAGAGTGTTTTTAGGAGATTGCCATCTAATTTCCAGACTGGAGAAGTTTGGATGAGATCAGGTAAACTCTGGAAACCACGAAACTTTTGGATGTGTAACTGAACTGAACCACCAAATCTATGTGACTCATCCTTTACTGATGTCTATATTTTGTGGAGATGACTGTAAATAAAATAGTTTTATTTTGGGAAAGAAAGGAGGAAACCAAACATATTACACAAATCAGAGGTTTCCTTTCATTATCTTTAAATTAGAACTGTATCATACCTCCAGTTGCACTGATCATAGTGATTTATATAGAGTATGTCCCTAAAGTCACTTGAGCTAAACTTTTTCAACTGGGAGAAGATTTCTGCCATATCTGTTCATGACATGTAGTAAGACTGCAGGCATACAGGGTCTTACCCATCCACAACATAAACCTCCACTCCTCCAATGATATTTCATTAGGAATAAATTTTATCCACTAATCCTACTTTGAATAATCTTTCTCTTTAATCACTGGTTTCTGACATTGCATTGGCACAGTTAATAATGGTGACTGTGTTGATATGGTGTTTACAGTTATGGTGACTTAGCCTCTCTCAGCCATATCTGTTGTTTATCTACAAAGACTGACTTGCAAATCTACTACGGATACTATGTAATTTAGAGCTTGAAAATAAAAGTTGTGACCCAGTTTTGCTCATTAAAGAAACAGGTGTGTTGAAAGTTAGCAATAGCTCTCCCTAGGAAGCATTAAACATTTTATGATGCCTTAACAATTTTTGTCTATTTTATATCAACTTTAAGTCTGAAAATGAGCAAACACTATGAATAACACATCTTTTTCTCTTTAAACACTTAATTTACAACTTAATCCTTTTTAAATTATTTAAATCAGTAAATGTCTATATTAATTTTCTTAGCAAAATCATAAAGTAAATTTTTTTAGTATGTACAACCTAGGAAATAGACACAGGAAAATACCTCGCTTACATACTTTATGAAGTCACAGGGGGTAGGAACTTTCAAGGGACCATATCAAAATGACACAAGGTCAGGAAATTATCCGTAGGCAATGGGATTTTAGAAGTGGCAGATTAAAAACAACATCCTCTTACAACTTCTGTAGCTTTTGAACATACCATCCCAGCACACAGTTGGGGTAGTGGAACCAGCCACCTGAGCTCTAGTGAGCAATAGTGGCTTTAAATGTCATCTCAAAGAATACGTCTGTATGTAAAGAACTGAGAAACAAGAGCAAGTCACAGCTGACTCTCAGCCCTCATGCCAGCACTGAACAGGAAGTTTTCATCCCACTGGACTAATTCAGGATGCCGAACGGGCATCCTTGGGGAGTTTTGTTCAGGCAGAAAATCCCATGGCGGTCAGATAGAGAGCCCCAGCCAACCTCGCAGTGGCCGGAGAGTGGTGCGGAAGGAAAGCTGCTCTCCATGCTGAATGGCGTCTTTGTTCTCCCTGCCACAGCAGTTACATTCTGCAGGCTCTGCAGATACAACAGTGGCTGTATGAGAGCAGAATGGAAATGAGATGCTGGCTCCCCCCAAAAAGTTCTGCTTCTTTCCATTAGAACTGCAAAGGAATTCTGGCAGCTGGAAAATAACTCTTCCTATCGAGCAATATTTTCCTGCCTCTGAAAGCCAAAGGAGTCAAAAGCACAAAGTAAAGCTCAAATACAGTTTAGATGAGCATACATGAACATTTTATAGGTTGGTTACTTTGCAGTTAACCAACCAGGGCCTTGAAAAGGTTTGCAAAGAACCAAGGCCTGCTGGTAAATTAAAGACAAAAAACATGCAGTAGTTGCAAACTACCCACAAATCTGTAAATTCACTTAGTCCCTAAGTAACACTAGCATTGCAATACACCTAGGACTGATCTGCTTGATAAACAAGTTCTTTAGCATGCTCCAGTTACAAAGGTAAACAGTTTAACCCTCGATTTGTACACCTTTTTCAATTTCTTTCTGGGACAAAACCTCTGTTGGCTGATAAAGAAGGCTATCGTAAAATGACTGTAGGTTGAGTTCTTACAAGTTGGGGTGAACTGCCAGCAGACTAAAGGATGTCATATTATCTTCTAACTAGAGGCAGCGATTCTCATTTCCTGCTTTTATCTAATAAGAATTTGTCTATTAATGGAAAACTCTCTCTTCTGCTTTCATAATTCATTTTAGAAAATCAATATTGACAGCTCATTTTCATAAGTGTCTTCTGTACACAGACTTTGCTTATATTCAGAGTGACATAAAATACCAGCATTTCTTTAAAAGTGGGACTTTGGGACAGTCTTTTTACAGAAACTGGATCTGTATAGCAGATGTGAAGCAGGAACTGTATCAACTATCACAACTGATCTGTGCTACTGTTTGTGGCCTAATTTCCTTTTCTATCATATTTTATGTAATAAAAGGGCAGTTTGTTTGCTGTAGCAGAGTTATTTGCTATTGTGATAATTCGTTTGGTCACCACATAGCTGTGAGTTGCTTGATTTTAATACGTGTATTCTAGTTTTAAGGCTCACAGTACTTTTTCCAACTCATAGTGGTTCCTACAGCCTGAAAGATTTTTTTTTTCAGTTTTTTCAGTTAAGAGTAGTAATGAAAATAACTTCACAGTCACATGGAAAACCCTACAATTTAGTTTTGGAAATGCTTATGTTACCAGTCCTTATTCAAATAAGAATTCCTATTGGTGTAAATAAATACAGGATGTAGAATAGATAGAACTCTTGCTTTACAATGGTTCACTCACAGGCCCAGCTGTGTGTTTGTTCAGGGTAATGAAGGCAGAGTACAAAACTCACCTATTGCCCTGCATGGTTCATGACAGCAAGGACTATGACAGCACCAATTTTACTTTGCAAGCTTTAAGTAACCATTAACATGTTGACTCAAGCAAAGGCATTCATCACCTTCAAGGTGGTGCTCAGCTGCCCAAAAGAGCAGGTCAGAAATATTTAATTGTTCATGAGCACAAAATAAACAAAACCATAGTATTATGTACCTACAAAAAATATAATTAAAGTGATTGCTCTTAGTTAGAGGTGGATGGAGGGCTTAAAGAAGAAATTTTTCTGCCCACTAGACATCAGCAGAATCTAAACCCGAGATGGCAGAATTTCCAATGGGGAGGGCTTCTTTGAAGCTTTAAAGCCATAATCAAAAAAGAGAGCTTTTCAATGGTAACTGATAAGTTTAACTCTGAATCTTGAAAAGCTGGGTCACAGCAATCACAAACGTGCATTGAATCAAATCTATTGAGGTAGGTATTGACAGTCTGCAACTGAAACACATATGTTCATATCCATTCCTGATATGTATTAAAGTCCTAAGCTACAAGAATATTCTGGTTCAATATAAAAGTAAGTTTGATCCTAACATTTATAGCTCTTCAAGAAACATAAAAATAAAATACAGCCTGAAAGAATAAAGAAACGCAGTCTTCATAAACTGGTGCAGTCTGTAATACATTCATGATAACATCTGTTACAGTATCTAACAGATAATTTTTGAAAAGTTAAAAGCTTTATTTGCCTATTAACTCTTGGGTACTTTTTTACACTTATTATTTACCTAGAGGCTAGAAAAGTAGAACAAAGCCAAGCCTTTATTTGTTTAGCAACCTATCAAACTATTGCACAGAATTATTTTTAAGTAGGTCCAATGGCAGCTCTTTTGACTTACATGCGCAGTTTCTGTTTACCTTGCTGTTACAGAAATAATAACAGCAAGGTGGGGTCTTATTCACTCAGTAGATAGGACCCTAAAATTCTGAATGCTTTACTGTTTACCAAGTCACTGGACACATGAGGGCTGGGTTGGACCATGTTTGCCCAAATCCTGGTCCACTGACAACTAGGTGTGGCTTTTTTTGGACTGTTATTCATGGAGTTTTGACAGAGAAGCTCAATTTCTGAGCTGCAGTGCTTTAAGAAAATTATAGAGATGTGCAGGGGTTAACTAATACGTTTATGAGAATATGTATTAACTGAGAATGTTTTGCTTATGGAAACTATATCTGGATGCAATGGCCAGAGGCTAGAAATTAACAGGCTGTGACAAAGAAAAAATATCTATTTGTGCTAGCTTTGCGGGCAGCAGTTAAATAAAGGGAACATCTGTTTATCAAAGCCAATGTGCTGCTTCTAATTAAGCCATCATCTTGTTTGATGCTAAATTAGTAACTTGGGATGCAGATCACACCCTTAAATGGACAAACTTTAAGACTTCTCTCTCCAGCCTGCTGTACTGCCAGAGAAAAAACATAAACTCTCCAGTTTCGTATTTTGAGTAGATGTTGTCTCATATTTGTTGTTGTGAGACATTACATAATGCAGCTCTTGCTGCAATGTACGTTTAAAGATACAATTTAATAACTTAAGGGAAAATTTAACTGAGCAGGAATTTAGCTGCTGGGACCTTTAATCAAGGAAAGTTTTCATATTGTTTAAAATAACAAAAATTTTCA
The DNA here is from genome assembly GCA_032466535.1 of Forpus xanthops. Lineage (NCBI taxonomy): Eukaryota > Metazoa > Chordata > Aves > Psittaciformes > Psittacidae > Forpus > Forpus xanthops. Next base: position 21,914 of record JASSUY010008398.1, on the reverse strand, counting down.
AATACTTTGAGGAACAATGAACATTTTGAAATATGCTAAGTATTAGTTATGATGATAAGGCCTGAGCCTTGAAAGTAAGCTATTACAACTCTGAATGCCTCATGTCCTTCAGCTAAAATAGTTTCATTACATGTCTGATCTATTCCAAAGGAATTAAGACATTTCCAAGAAAAAGAAAAAAGTTTTTTTAAATAGTCATCATCTAAAGCAGTAAACCACAACAGAAATTTTTTTTAATTCCCAATGTGCTTATTCATAAAAAAAGAAAAAAAAAAAAAAGGATTCTCTAGTATTTTTGGCAGGCGGGTATAATGTTTGAAAACCTTTTAGAAATATTCTGTTCTGGTAAAGCTAACACCAAGTGGCTATAGTAAGCAAACCCCTTTTTTCCACTTCTCTTCCCTCAATATGAGAAATACTCTGCATAGCCAAATCAAGAACACAGAAGTTCATAATACAAGATATATCTTAAGGTCACTGTGCATCATCCAAAAGTACAATTTTCAAGATATTGGTAGTCATTAATTTTAATGGTATGATGTCCTGATCTCCAGACATTTTAGCCTGCCCAAGCGACTGCAAGCTTCTCCTCTCCTGCGCCTTTTATTTTTAAGAGAATGTGCCTGTCTTGAAGCAAGAGCCATATACAAACCTATGATGCTGATGTTGTTGCTGTTTGTAATTGCAACATCCAACCATCAGTATGATCAACACTTCCTCTGGCTGGGTCAACCCATAGGATCCCAAGAAATAATCATATGTGCCCATGGACATGGTGATCACTATATCATTTTCTACTGATGCTGGCATTCTTGGATTTATTTTCTGTTAAACAAATGCATGAATTCATGCAGTTTCTGCATTGTTGTTATTTTTGTTTGTTCGTTTCAAGAAACCATTATCTGATACTTTTCAAGAACAGCTCACACAGTGTTAGATCTTTTTTAAACTACCTGGAGGGGATGGAAATATACTTCAAAATTAGCAGGTATGAATAATCTTAAGTACTGACTTCATAAACCTTTTCTCAATAGCTTCTCTGGTGATCACAGTCAGTGCTTCATCAAACCTTACATGCTTATTTAATTTTTTTTTTTATTTTTTTTTCTTCATTTGTTTGTTTAAAAAGAATCTGCTTTCCTGGGCACAGTTTACAATTCAGTAATTGGATTCATGTTCTTCTCCTATAAATATACCCTCCCCCTATAAATGAAGAAGGCATAGTAATAATAAATAAGGTGAAACTTTCCACTGTCTGGGATTAAGGCCCAAGTCATCATCTTCTCTGAGCATATACTGAGAATTAGTAATTGTTTATGCCCGTATGCATAAAAGTGCTGGCCTCCACTTCTGATTAAAGAAACTTACTGGGGCCTGCATATGAAGTATCCATGCACAACTTAGTTTTATACTATCTAGCACATCAGCATTACCTTATTGCCCCTTTGAGTGCTTCAAGAAAGCATTTTATTGCAACTAACTCTCCATATCTGCTGGACATCTTTGCATACTAATACTCCCAGTTCACTAGTCTGCTGACTTTGATTAAGCATAACTTATCTCTTCACATTTCACCATCCCAAGAAATCTGTTTCTTTGCTATGTTAGGTTTTTTATCTGTTCTACTTTTGCATTCAGGACTCTTTTTTTTTGCTGTGATACTATGTGCTCAGAAATTATTCAGAGCCAAGGAACCAAAGGATGTTAATTTCATTAACTGTCTCAGTTCTTACTAAAATATACTGCATAATTTGCATCTCCACACAGTGTATCAGTCCATTCTCATTGACTTAAGTCAGAGTTTTATAAAAGTGCTGTTCCTTGCAGGATGAGAATATACATACTTATTGAATATCTTGTAATGGAGAATTCACAAGGATGCAAACATTAGATTTACAATACAAACTTATGCAATTTAATTATTCCTAGAAATACATAAATGTTGCTCAGGAGCAATAAATACCTGCCTATTCACTTTTTTTCATAAAAGGAAATGTTACCGTTGTGACACTGACCAGCAAACATCCTTTGGAAAGTGGGATTTGGATGAAGTAAAAGGTAAGAAAATCTACCAGAACACTGAACTCAAATCTCACATAGTCTGGGAACGAGGCAGGTGATTGGTTGTATTGATATTGGTAACATTTGTGTTGGACAGTAGTTTAGAGGAGTCTTCTTATATGTAAAAACCTGTCTGCAGATTTTTCAAAGTATAAAATGGTAACTTGATTCCATAATATATATTTGCTACAAATAATTCCCTTAGCAGTAAACTGATTATTTTTTTATGGTATAAAATATTAAGTCATGACAAGGATATTTGTGTCATATCTATGGAGCTGAACAGCAAAGACAGGACTAGCCGGCATATGACCACAGAGGACATGTAAAATTCAGCACTGAGTTTCCAACATGGGTGCGACAACAATAACACTACTTTCCTATTTTCACTTCCCCCATGCTTTGGTTTCCTTGGGAAGGAAATATGTGTATAGGCTGGAAATCTCAGCACATTCCAGGCTCTGATCTGAATACTTGCAGGACCAGGATTGTTGAGTAAGTTGTGGAGCATACTTTAAGCTAGGCACAAAGAAATGCTCCAACAAGCTCAACAGCAAGTGGGATTAAATGTTTCTTCTGAGAGGAAGGGAAGAAGGACTTAATGGAGAGAGAGCTAAGCACAGTACACTGTGCAAATGAGCAAGTACATAAAACTGTGCCAAAGCAAATGATGTTTGGATCCTCATTATGATTTTGTACACCAAGATGAAAGAGAGCAAAAGTAACATGGGAGAAGACAGTCAATATTCCTCCTGTATGAATATAGGCTGAGCAAGTTGGGGCTGTTAAGCTTGGAGAAGAGAAGGCTGCATGGAGACCTCATAGTAGCCTTCCAGTATCTGAAGGGGGCCTGCAAGGATGGTGGAGAGGGACTTTTCATCAGGGTCTGTAATGATAGGACAAGATGACTGGATTAAAACTTAAATAGAGGAAGTCTAGATTAGGTACAAGGGGGAAGTTCTTTACTGTGAGGGTGGTGAGGCACTAGAATGTGTTGCCCAAGGAAGTGGTAAATGCTTGACTTCCGGCAGCATTAAAGGCCATGTTGGACGGAACTTTGTGTAACATAGCCTGGTATGAGGTGTACCTGCCTGTTGCAGGGGGGTTGGAAGTAGGTGATCTTAAGGTCCTTTCCAAGTCTAACTATTCTATGATTCTCAATAGGCAGACAGTATCACATACTGTAAGCTCTTTGTAAGAATCACTTACAGATTAACAAAACCCCCATTTTTCTTAAACTGTAAATTCAGTATTCAGTTAACGTATAGAATGACAAGCTGCATGTAAGGTGCCACATAAAACTCAATTGGTAAAATTTCTGAACAAAAACTATTTACCGCAAGCTGAAATATGGATTTGGAGAAGCAATTTGTGCTTCTGCTGACACAAATAAACCCATGCTGAAACGTATGAAACATATACCAAAGAACATGCTGATGGATAATAAATATGTTTGCAGAGTGTTAAAGCCAGAATTGAAAAAAAAAAACAACAAACAAATCAAAAGCAACAGATGGCCAAACAATCTCACATGAGGAAAGGAAACAGCAGATTCAAAGCAGACAGAAATTTACTTAAAAATATAACTGCTGTTCAAAGTTCAGACCTGAACATTACAAAATTACTGGTATGCACTATCAGTTCTCTACCTGATGGTAGAAATATGTGGCATCATGCAAAAAGTAACCAGGGCAAGCGTAAATAGAGAAAGAGTAGAATAACTCAATTGAAACTCTCCCTATCTTATTAGAATTCTTAAGCAAATGAGTCTGTTTCAGAGAGGGAAAAGTGTTCATGACACATCTGGAGAATAGGAAACATTTATTTAACATTGAGTACTATGTAAAGACACAGAAAGTCAGGGAACTTGGGCTGTGTTTTTTATTTACTGGAAAAGAGATGCAAGACCTAACATCTGATTTATTCAGGAATGTAGGGACAGGTCAAAGAAAGCAATGGTGGAGAGGAGCCTTACTAAATAATTGTTTAAAGAATGAAAATAATTCATAAACACAGAGTACATGACAATTCTATACACAGGAAGTAAGCTTCTACATAACATGTTTCAAGCTAACAAGAGACAGCTCTGAGGGATACAAGAACCTCATGCATGATCTTTTCCAAATTACTGCTGCTCATACTCCTGTGTTTGAAGTTACAAGTTAGTCAGACTTAATGGTACAAACAGAGACATTCTTGTGTGCTGCTTTGGCTTGACAATGGAAGGTCTTGCCCAGTCTATGAGAAAGAGTTGTGCAAGACTCACATGCGGGAACCTGTTTGATGTCTTGGTAGGTGGCTGCATTTTCAGTACCAAATGTAAAACTTAAACTTAGAAATACAACTGTGTCCATTCTTTTCAAAGTAGTACATTTCTGTGCATTACTAGTGGACTGAAATATACAGAAAAGTATGAACTTAAAACTGTACTAACCACCATATCAATGATGAAAACACAAATGTTCATATACTCGGCACAATAATTGCAGTAATCTGTCCTCTAGTGTATTGAATATGCTTTTATGACGGGATAATATTCTGTTATGAACTTACAGCTTTTAGTACAGTTAAACAAAGTAAATATTTTAGTTCTTTATTTCTTATATTGCAAAACCACCTTTAGCATGATGAGAAACCACTCAGCCAAAGTCATAAGAAGTCCCACAAGTTGACATTTTCAAAATACACCACCGAATTTTGTACCTGAGGTGGATGCATCAGATAATTTTTTTTTTAACCTTGATTTATTGGCTTACACAGTGAAATAGTAGATGAAGATTTTCATAAGTGTTAGTAGTTTCATCTTTTACAACCAGTGGGTTTTAAATAAATCTGCAAAGAAATACCGGTTTTAAATAAATCTGCAAAGAAATACCAGTTTTAAATGTACTTGACTGTATTGACTTCCATTTCTCAAAAGCAAAGTGAGGCTTCAACTCAGTTAGGCCTCAAAGCAGGCCTCAACTCAGTTATCCATCATGCTTAACTTGTAACTCAAATAATTATATCCAATTCAAAAAGCAGTATACATTTCTTCTGCCAACACTGATGTACTTAAAAGTTAACTATTTGTTTGAAATTTTAAGCTGGTGAATCTCTTCTTTGGGCTTATATCTACTACAAATCTCAGAAAGATTGATGAAAATATTTTTTAAAAGCATACTCAAAAAGGGAAGCAATTTCAACTAATTTCAGCTGCGAAGAAGTACACCAACCAGCTGCCTCTGCTCATGTTAAGGGTGGGGAAAAAGATGGCAATTCATTCCATCTATGCTAGGCTAGACTCTGGATGGGATGAATCACAATCTGGGATTCTCTACCTCTTTGTGCTTACTGCAGAAGTGCAGATGACTAGCTTAGACTCAGCACCTAAATTTAGATTGCTAAAATTGAGGGGATGCATTCCGCTTTGATTTGTTCATTTACTTAATCCAGTTAACAGAATGATCTATTAATTGCTCTGGAAAAAGAAAAGAAAAAAAAGTGGTGCAATTTTGTTGGAGGCTGTGATAGTAATTGTCCTGCCTTGAACAGTATGGAGTTTAAGTAATGTGGAAGTGAAGTATCATCACTGTTTTATACACAGTGAATTCAGGATGCAGAAAGACTATGTGAATTACTCTTGTACTGAAACTTTGTCAGTAAAAAGACAGTGATAACTTCTTAGGCAGCATAGAAAGCATTAGTCAGTTCTTCAGTAGGGCCCCTACATTTCAGTTTACAAATTGATATAATATATGATGTAAAAATTCTGTTCTGTTATAAACGTACTTGCAGTGGCTTGGATCAGAACTATCTAAATGATCACTAATTTCTCAGCATTCATTCAAGCAGTTACAGCCAGCCTAAGATCTTGAGCCCCAAGCTGATGACCAGGAAATCTACTGTGTTGCACTTACAGAATGAAAAATTGATGTATACACTGATCTATATTTATTCTACAGCTACCTGAGCAAAAATTAAACTTTAACTTTTTCCTGGTGTTGGAAAACATATTATTATGTCTAAAAATTTGAAAAAAGGGATTTATCTTATTATGTTTTGCATTTAACCTTTGGCAATAGATGGATGTCATTAATCACAGATATTTGACATTACGAAAACAGCTTCTTGAATCTTATTCATTACCCCTTGAGAATGTGTCTGGTAAGCTACTAACATGATGAAGTCCCATAAAAAAAGGCTACAGCTATTAAAGCAATAATATTTGTTGGAATACTATTTGGGAATAGTTAAAATTACCCTATTCTAAAAACCAATTTGTGCTTTTTAGGATATTTCTTCCAGTTATTAATACAGAAAAAGTGTTAAAGCAATAAATTAAATCAAGATATTGATAAAAAATACACTAAGGTCTTTGGGGTTAACTGAGAGATTTACAACAAATCCTGAGTAATGCACTGCCACAGTCCAGAATGGTTATCATTCATAATACCTATCCCATTCTTCAATTTGTTCATGTGTGTGAATATATAAGTTTGTGTGTGTTTGCATATAAGTGCATATATGCATGCATATAACTGCAGGAGCTTTATGGAAACCATACATGCCAATTCCATTGTCAATTAGTAACTCCAGTAAGCACAGCAGAAAGAGGAGAGCCAGACACTTTCTTGCTATTCTATATAGAAAATATTTTGGAACATCAGTGGAATATCCAACTTAAGCTGCTACATATAGTAGAGGTAATTAACAGCTATGTGAAGTCTTACTCATCTGTATCCTTAATTTGGTCTACTGCACGCCATATTAACAAGACTGCTGAACACCATATTGATGAAAAGTCAGAAAAAAATCAGAAATGCTTTTCTCCTCAAATATGCAATTTTGCAACCTGCTCTGTTACATTTTAATCTCCTTTGTTTGTTTGTCTGGGTGTTAAATTGTTCCCAGTAAGCATAATTTACACACATTATCAAAATACCAACCTATGGAAACATTGCATTAATACCTGATTTTAAGAGTAAATGGTGATGACCATAGATTCTTATAGAGGCTGTATTATCAAATGAAATATAACAATTCTCATTTGGTTAGTGTAATGTTGGAAATATATTTTGGATTGCATTTATCTGCAAAAGCCCATATTATTTTTTCATGTCTGATATCTAGAGCCTCTTCTACCAGTATCTCAAACAATTTGCTTAAATCAAGATTAGTAAGTAACAAAATAACAGTGGTGCCGTGTATGTTTCCAGTCTAAATCTTTTCTTTGTATTGTCTATGAATACCCAAATATTCAGAATGTATAAGGTTAAAGAGTTGCATTTTGGCAGACAGCTTTTGTAAACCACTGGATCATTTGCAGAGTGGCATTAAAGCACATTTATAATGGAGCCACAGGCAATCTTCCCTCAAATCTAATACATGCCTCTAAAAGCACTATCTTGAAGACCATCTGATAGCAATAAACTTGGTCGATAAGGCTCACTTTTACTCTAAAACTGGTTAGAACACATTTATTACAGCAGCAGTTGGCTATAATCATAATAAGCCTGTATTTGAGCCTTGTTATCCTAGTGGTCTTTATCATTGCTTGGCATTTGTTCTTCACTTTGATACATAGGTAATCTAGCTAATGATGATGTCTCCCATTTCTCTGATCTTTTTATTCAGCATTTTGCTCCAGCTTATTTTTTTTTGCAGCAACAGCAGCTACATTACCACATTACTACAGACAGCTTGTTTTCTGAAAGGGGTGTCACAAATATTCTGTGGGCTTTTTCTAGCCTCATGATCTTTGTCACTCAAAAATAAAATAAAATAAATATCCATAGTCTCAAAGATGCAGTGAAATTTCTTGTTCAAGCCTAACATGAAGATATAGAAAAATCTTGTGCTCTTTCTGCCTCTCTTAGTCTTAGCTTGAGTATATTACTTCATATTTTTTATATCATTTTGATAATACATAATATTGTGTAGTTGAATAAAATATTACTTCTCATGTGTTTGCCCCCAGTATTCTCACAATGTGGTAGCAATTTTACATTTCAGAATACACCATCTGTTTCTCCTCTTTTGCTCGGAGGGTCCAGTTTATGCAGTCACACGTATCAAAACTGCAAATCCATCTTCATACCAATAAGACCTTGATAACCTGATAGACTCTGATAGACACTTTTTTGTAAATTTGTCCTTGCTTTCACTAACACTGAACATACAGCAATATCTTTTAGATTCCAGTGAAATATTTTCTCAAATGTCATCAAAAGAACAGAACTATTTCAAATCAGCCATCAAAAACAATTTTTACATGTTTTAGAGATGGATGCTTCAGTGAGAGGGAATAATTCTGGATGAACTCTTCATTTTGGATTAAAGCAGTTGGCAAAGCCATCAGTTTCTGGTGACACTGTTATGATTGTTAAGTTACACATTAAAGGTGGGCAGATTTTTACTGAAGAAATTAAACTATCAGTGATCAAGTAAGTGAAGAGACAATGGATTTCCAACAAAGTACAGTTACCTAAGACTAACTGAGCAGAAAAAAAAAATCAACTCCTTCATGTTGTCTCTTCTGTTCGTATTACAGTGCTATTGGTTCAATTTGGGCAGATCTGAATGCTCCGGGATCTAGTTTCCTTGGGAATCTGGAACACAGAAACCCTCTACACCTTTACTTTGGGCAGACAGGTATCTGTGCTCTGCTCCAAGTCAACAACTCCCTTTGGACCAGGATTTGCAGTGCAAATAGTGCAATGGCAAGTTGACTGTGCTATCTTTGGATTTTACAACTACTGCACTAAGCTTTAAGCTTCCTTGTTAGATCTTGGTTTATTTTTTCTGTGTGTATAGTGAGTACCTTAGTGCCATTTATCTCAAAGTTTTGAATTACAAGAGGGCCAACTGCAGTATTTTTCTTTCAAAAAGATCCATTTATGTGAAAAAAAAAAACACCCAAACTAACAAAACCTAGCTAATTCCCTTAGTGTTGAGACTTCTGAAATCAGAAACATGTGTACTGATATTATAATGCATCTTTATTATGTTCTACATCTAATTCTTGTTTTTAGGTGAGCCTTTTTCCTTCACATCTGATGGCTTTGCTTGCCCTGCATAGTAGACTGTTGGATTTATCTTGTCAAATTGGAAAGAGAATGGAGAAAAATCCATGAAAAATTATCTCAGGGGTAAGAAACATGACTGACAATAATAAGTTTAATCTATTAATCTATTTATCTTATCAGAAAAGAGCTAAAGAGAAGAGATGACTGTACATTGATAGATAGTAACTGTAAACACTGATTTAATCTGATGGAGCAAATAAATTACTAGATAAAATATAGTGATCTTTTAAGCTAGAAACATACTTAGATCTCTTCTTCAAAAAGTTTTGTAAAATTAGGGTGAAAATGCATGCAAAACTAATTAAACGTTATGATGCCCAGATGGTAAGAGTTCAGACTTAATGTTCTAATTTTAGGTTCAAATTCAAATGTAGGCCCTGTTATACTATGTGGATGCCAAAGAAAATCCGTATTGTCCACTGTTAACAATGCACTACTCACCTTCCTCATTGGTATCAGCAATTGTAGATTATATAAGAATTAACAGCAGTGGGTTGCTGTCAGATCTTGTCAGATCAGCTCAGACTAGATCAAGTCAGATCTGACCTTCTCAAACTGTCAAGCACTAGCTTATATTCTGTTTTGGCATTTACTTCAGATAAGAAGACATTTGGAGGAGATCAAGATCCACCCAAAATCCACAAGAGTCTTTCCATCCTCCTCCCCCCCTTTAAAACAAACCTTCAATTTACATTAAGAAAAGATAAATTTTCACTTGAGGTCCTTAGTGCCTGTCAGTGCTCCCGAACAAGAAGCCATTTTCCTTATTCAGTGTCAAAGAAACACACAATAGTATTTTACATCCTAATCACTCTGCTCCACCTGTATTCATTACAGCTGTACTAGATAGAGAGTGAGCAAAGCTGTAAGGGTATGTTTGCCAGTCATACGGTAAATATTGTGGTAGTATGTATGAACTTTAATCCAGCTTACTTGTAATATTGAAAAAAGGGCTTAGTCTGTTTGGGAGAAAGAACATGAAAGTATTACAAAACTATTGTATTAAAAAATACTTTCATAGGCTGCCCTAATATCACTGTATGCTGAATAAGATGCACATTTCCTGCCCTTGTCATATTTCTACACTAAATTAATATAACAACAAAACCAAATGCAGTTAAAGTGATGCACTTTAAAGTTAGCTAAAGTGCAGCTCTCACTACATTTGTCATAAAAAAATTTCTCACTTCATCACAAGGTTCATTTTAATTTACTTAATCTACTTTTTCACTTATTTTTATCCCTTTTTAATCTCTTTTTTAAACTTAGGATATTAAGGATGTTAGGATATTTGTAAATGATAGTGAGAGCATATAAGGTAACCAAGCAACTGGGATAACAAAAAATGTAGGTGATGTTTCAGATGGCATTCATGATAAAGAGTCTTTGTTTATTTTTCATAAGTGCTCCTCAGATGAGAGGATTCCTCTGTAATATGCTGTAATGTGACAGCTCCCTGGTAAATAGATTGTATAAGCATCATATGCCATATGATCTCCTGGTAAAAGCAAAAGGCTATCAGGCAGAAGGTTCCCTGGTTGAAACCCCAACCAAGTTAATAACTCGTGTACACTAGGGCACATCATGTGATTTTTCTCGTGCTTTTAGGCAATGCCAGTGAAAACTGGCTGAATAGTACTGAAAGAATTTCTGAGAAATATAGATTGGTTTCTAAAAAATACCTGACTTGGGAGAAAACATTTGAGAATTGGTTAGCATTGGCAAACTTTGAAATTTTGGTAAGAACTTGAGACCATCTTGGAAAAATTCCTTATATACAGTAATAAGTAAGCATTCTGTGTTTCTTTCAGGCTTTCAAGAATCTCACAAATCTCAATGCCAAGTGATACTTAATCATTAAGCTCGTTCCAGATTTCTGCATGAAGATGCACAACTGTTCATTCATTCTCTGGCTATAACACACCTACATTAAAGAAAATATTTCCAGAAATATCCCACAGAATCTTTACATTCATTCTTGAGTTTTATAAGATTTCCCTTAAAATTTTTAACTACAGAGTCTTCTCATACAGGAAAAATGATGACACCACCTTCTGTCACGGTAATTAGGACATTAAAATGATTAACAGATTGTCATTTATGTTCAAGACATCTGTCTTTCTACTAAATCCTGGTTACAACTTTTCTGATTAAGCAATGACCTAGAATACTAGTTCTCTTGCTGAAATACCCAAAACAGCTATTAACTTCTGCCAAATCATCTAGCCACAATTCATGAAAGGTTGCTATGTCTAAAATTGTGAAGCTTGGTAATTTCTGGGCATGATTTCATTTGTTTATATATTTTATAAATCTACCATTTGAAAATATTTTATAAGAAAGCAGGGAATATGAAGGAAACACAACAGCTAACATGAGCTGGGCTTCTGAGTCATAGGCAAAAGGATGCTACAGTCTTCTTTCCACCCTTGCTTAGTTCTAGAGAAGACAGAGCATAAAGAAGATGGAGGAGCATTTCAAAAGTAAGCGGCAATAACCCATGCCTCTCTGTCACAATGCTTGCCAGCTCCCTATTATCTGTAAGAAATGCTTTTGCCAAAGCACGTCCTGTTGATGCAAGGCATGACAAACAAGTGCAAAGTTTTCCTAGTATAAATATGTTAACAGCATAAATGATGGCAGATGCAATATGCATTTTAGGCAGCTCTGACACAGAAATAGGCCAAGAGAATGATATAAATATTTTGTATTTTTGTCCTTTGATGGAAAAAAAAAATTACTTTGGCCTGCCCTGTAATCACAGATAAATATCTCAAAAATTATATAGTTTTTCCATATTTAGAGTCCTTACAATAGAAGTCTTCAACATATTGTAACATATGATGGTATGCTTAAATGCACCTGGAAAAAAAAGCTAAGATTATTCTTATTTCTCAGAAATGAGGCCTCATTTGCAAGGATTTATGTAAATATCAAAACCTCTACAGATATGAAGACATTCAATACCCGATTTCTTAATTTGTAGACAGCATAACTTTGAATAGTGTTCAATACTTGAAATTCTACTCATAAAAACTAAAAATATTCTACTCATAAAAAATTTTTACGAATAGTCAGTGGTCTATCATTCATATTTAGCTCATTGATAGTATGTGGTGTGTTGTATTCAAAATGATTAATTCTCCAGATTATAGGATAGTCATCTGTAAGAGCTAGTCAGCCTTCGTTTGTTTTAGAATCCTATTTGTTTAATACTTGCAAATATAAATGCAAAACTTGTTGCATTTAATTTACTTCTGACGTTGTTTAATAATCATAGCAACATGTGTATTGATTAGAACATGCATGGTATATACAAAAAAACCTCAGAAAACAATTAATCAAAATATTAGTTTTTCTCCTGGAAAGTAGAATGCTTGTAATATTTACCACCAGAAAAGGGCTTTTCCCACTGTATTTTGCTTGGTCAGGTCTGCTACTGTATGCATCTTGAGATATCAGCACAACAGGAAATAAAAAGGAAGCAAAATTTCCTCTTCAGGCTAGTAACTTCAACTATGCAGAGCACAGATATAATGACAAAACAAAATCGATGCTTCTCCCTTCAATTTCTTGGGAAAAAATATGTTTCCTAAGCCACTTCTGAAAACTCTCCCATTTTATATTTGTAATTATGGCACATAATGCCCTACAAGGAGATGGAATTAGGCTTGAGAGAACACTTTCTGGCATAAAAATATATTACCACAGCAATTTATTTATATTGCTGTCATGTGTAAGTGTCCTAGTCTAAGATCATGTCCCAGTTGTGTTTGATGCTGCTGAAATACAAACCTAAAACATTTCCACATCTTACAGTGTCAAGATGAAATAAGAGATAACAGAAGTATAAGTGAATTAATGAGACAGTATTCTTCAGAAAGACAGACAGTAGTTTCAGCCACTAAACCACATCCCACCTTTTCTAGTTTTGAAAGAGGGTAATACATTTGCATCTATAACCATATTTGGATGGCCATGGGGACTTCCTCTAAAGCATGAGAAACAATATGAGATAAAACACAAATATGTAAAATTTTAAAAATGGTTCTGAGTCAAATGAAAGCTAATATCATAGACCAGTTAACGTCAGGACTTTATATCCCCAGGTAGTGAGGCAGAGCTTCTAAAGAGCTTGAAAACTGCATGTGAATTATTTGAGTGTAGTACAGAAGCTTAGACATGGTCAAGTACTGAATTAGGGAAAGAATTTTGCAGAAACATTCTGTGTAGGTGCTCGGCTTTAAAAACCTTCATAAAGAAAACCATGAGACATGCCTGTAAGCAAAAATGAATACAATGCGGCAGAAAGAGGGACAAGAGTTTGCTCTGTTTACAGACAGAATAATGTCATTTATGCAGAAAGAACGAGCAAAACCTAACAAGCACTGAAATAATATGAGCTCTTATAGAGTGAGCAGAACCGAAAAAAATTGTTCAGGCTAAGAGCTTGAAGAGGCAGGATGTGGTATTGCTCAGAAAGAATGGTAAAGTAGTAAGGAAGGCTATGGGGAAGGAAGAATAAATTTTGGTTCGATCATATTAAGCTTGAGCTGGACTCCTGTGGGTGAAATTCTAGTTTGGATAAGAAATCAATTTCTAGTAAAAAAAAAGGCAGATATCAGTGTGAAGCACCAATGAAGCAAAGTAACTGAATTTGTGTTTTTGCATGAGGCTGTCAAAGGTGAAAATTGAGAAAAGAAACTGAAATCTGAAAAGTCTGTTAGTGAGGACATGTGAAGAATGCCTTGAGAGCATGCAGTTCAAAGGAACTCTTCCTATACTTGTCCCAAAGAAGCAAGAAGGAGACAGGATTTCAAGAAGCACATGGGTGATATAGTATCAAAAATGGCTACGAAGGAACAAAGAATGAAGTTGTAATACTAATCCCGAGTTTTAGCTAGGAAGATGTAAGTACAGGCTTACCTGGGAGCACTTTCACCAGAGTGCCATGGCAAGAAACAAGGAACATTTAGCACAGAACTGAAGAAAAATGTATAAAGCCTCAACCGTTTGGATATAATCAATGAATATTTGTTAGCTTATCAAATTGGATGAAGGACAGCAAGCAGTTGGAGAAGCAACTAGGAACAAATCAAATTTTTTGGATGGGAAACATACACATGACTAGATGTGTACGAGCCACGGAACAAGCACAAGAAAGAGAAACAAGAGGGGTGGGAATCAGTGGGACGGGATGTGTGCACTGGGCTCTCTAGAGAAATTGGAAGGACAATCAGATATCAGACTTCTATTTCTTATAAGAGAAAAAGATGAGATGGAAGTATGGAAAGAGTATGGTGAGAAGTTAGGCCAAGGAAAGGGGGAAAGTAGTTTTACATTTTATTCTCTCTTTTTTTTTTTCCTCCTTCTTTTTTTTTTTTTTTTTTTTTTTTATGGGAAGAGTTGCAAATACAACAATGAGAGAAAACAGTAAGTGAAAATGTGACAGCTGGAGCTTGGATTGTAGATTTGTCAGTTAATTAAACTGAAAAAGTAGTCAGTCTTTCCCAAGTTAAAAATAGCAAAGATAAAACAACAATGAAATCAGAGAAAGCCTGAGTAGTAAGGCAGAGGTATTAGGGCTTCATCTTGGACCTACTAAGGCTCATTGTTGAATATTAAAGGCTTTCAGCTCCTGCTAATGTGCTGGTTTACAGAAAATCTCAGAATAGGGAAGAGGTTGCAAAAGACACAAGAAAGGAAGGTCTCACCTTAGTCTGTGTGTTCACAGTATATAAACTTCATACAAAACCAGCTCAATCAAAATCTAAGGACCAAGACTAAAGGGAACAGCTGCTTCCATCAGCCTCCTAGCAGGACCTGTAGCACATGTACTGCTATGTTACCATAAAAGAGATATGAAGGTATCTTTTCAGATATATCTTCAACATATTCAAAATATGACTGTATTCGCAGCTTAAATAAAAAGCATTAACTGCCATTTACTATCTGAATAATAGAAGTTTTCATATGTAACTGTGGAGCGCTGAAAGCTGTCCTCCCAAATTTAGTGATCAACATTCTAGTACAGCTGTATACTTGATTTAAATCAATAGACTACATATTGAGGCAATTCAGGCATGTGCATATCAATGAATTACATTAAGATTCTTACAACAGATTCACCAAACAAGAGAACTCACCTGCCAAGTGTTACACTGATAAAGGAAGAAAAGGTATGAAGTTTATGTTAAGCACATATACTTTGCAGTAAAACATTAAGACTCTCTAACTTTTCAGGAGGTAGATGGAAAAAAATGCTGAAAGGTGAAGCAGAAAAACTCATGGACTTGTAAAGAAAAAAGTGCTTGAAACACATTTGACTTTATAAGTCAGTATGTGTAAGTGTACACCTCATAATCTGCATAAATTCTGTTGCTCAAAGTAAGGACTAGTCTCAGGAAAATCTACCCTATCTAAACATAATTTAATGTGTCCAAATCTTACTGTGTGTACTATTCTCAGGCTTGCATAATGGAAAAGCTACTTTAATAGCTTCCAAACTAACTTTGAAGTAATTGTTCTATTTCAAAATGGTAGAGTTTTAGGCACTCAAAGGTACTGATATCCTTGGCTTTTTACAAGCAGAATGTTTCCTGAAAGCTAAGATGTCTATTCCTTAAAAAGGGAAAACATCTACTACTTAATTATTCTGTCTGCACTGTACCAGACCTTGTAACTACTAAAAGCGGCCTCAATATTGTCAGGATTTTATATCACAATTGCTGATGTCATATTAGAGTGGAGATTGCAGAAAGATAAAAGTCCAAGTTCCAAGTCTAATCTCGAGAGCACTGTCATCCATGGGCTTTTGTTGTCAAAGGAAATCTTGTATATAAGTACAACATATGCCAAAGGTACAAAATCATGCAGTATAGGCCTCATTTGTTACACCAAATTTGCATAATTCTAACTAGCAAATTAGTCAAATTAGTCATGGTGAAATCTTTCTCTGCAATGACACTAACATCCGTAAAAGTTTAATAATGCATGTACAGAGAAGAGCATGTGCACTTAGAGGTTTCAAGAATAGACTAAGTTCTAGATCACTTGGGAAGAAATTTATAAATGTTCTGCAGAATGTGTGCTTTACTCTGCTACTGCAAGAAGCATTTCTTACTCTCTAACTGAAATAATGGTTGACAGGACAAAGGGAGTGGTCAAAGATTATGAAAGAGCACTGAGAATCAATTTATCTGTTGCCAGATCAGCAGAACTTCCTCCCCAGAGATAGGCACTACCTAGTTTTGCCTTGATCCATTGCAAATCGTTGCTTGGTAACTTGAGCTGCTTCCCTTTCAGGTCAGTTTTTATTAGATGGAAACCTTTTAATTGCAAGCTTGATTGCTGCAATATTTTTGTTATACAAAACTATGACCCCAAATGCTTACACAAACAGTGCATAATTCCAGGCACTGCTTTGCCACTACTACCTCTAGCCCTAATTACTATCAGGATTTCCCCTATCTAAATAGTTCAACCTATTTGTTAAGCCAAATAGCATCTTTGAAACAAATAACTATACATTTTTGCTTACTTCTGAGTTTTTCTGATCCTCTATCTTTTCATGGGATGCTTTCGGCCCTGTGCCAGTCAAGTTTCCGCCCATTCCACTGAATGTGTTCTTTCTTCTGGAACATTCCTGAGGAAGTCTTCCCTGAGAACAGTGTGTAGCTAGGACATTCTGGTTTAAAGTCCTAATCTTTCTACCGCACATTATTTACCTCTCTAAATATAAATGTTGTTTGGTTTACTTGAGCATTTCCTTATCCGTCCAGTAATATAAAGGTAAAAAAACTCAGCCTACCTGTAAGAGGCATAAATTAAGAGCTCTGATTAGATGTTTGTGTCCAAACTTCAGTTCAAGTCTAAATGTGCACTTTTTTCAGACGGTGAAGCTCATATCATGTTTGAACAGAGCACAGGAAAGAGGTTTCCTGCAAGGAAAGGAGATGTGTGTGCACTACAAAGTCTTGCAATAATCAGGGGAGATTTCCTGATTCCCTAGTGAAGTCAAGTTATTACTACATCAGAGCTCTTCGCTAGAATGAGGCAGCTCCTTTTCGACTCCAAGTGGCACCGGAAGAGTAAATGTCACACGTATTTCCAAGGGCTTTCTGAGCTGGTGCAGCTTGCACCATGAAGGAAACATTTCAGTTTACTGCACATTAAATACATTAGGACATAAGGACTGTTTATGTGCCACTGGCTGTTGATGCATAGCTATCATACTTATCAATCAATCAGCATGTGAGAGTACTGATTCAGGTGATTAACTTCCACAGCCTGGCAATAATATAAAATAGCATTCTTTTACATGAACTGCCATATTTACTGTACAATTCATCCTCTTTTCTGGTACAACATTCGAAAAGCCAAACATGGAGCAATTTACCACATAAATTTCACTGCAGTCCCACATGTGGAAAGTCTTTATTCTTTTCTCTTTGATCATTATCCAGCTTCAGTTACAGCAAACATGACTCAATATGTTAAAAAAAAAAAAAATAAAAATCTTCTAATAGAATTTATACAGCAGATTACACAACCAAATTTACCTCAAATGGTTTAGAAGTTGCCTAGCTACCGGATTGGAAAGGTTGAGGAACTCCCTGCTGGAGCGACAGGAAATTAAACTGACGAGCCCTTGAGGACTGAGGCTTCAAGCTCCACCTAGTGGCGAAGTTTTGCCATTGCCTTTCTAAGTAATCGATTATCTCTACAGGATGCCATCAAACGTTTCTAAAACTCTGCTACAGTATTGGCAGGGAATGAGAATCACAGCCAAAGGAAGTACACTGTTTTAAAAAAGTACAAATACAACTAAAAAACCAACAAAAGAGGCACTAACTGGCAATGGACCGTTCAATATAAGTAAAGCACGCCCGTCAGGAAAAATATGTCTAGGGTTAGTGCTATACATAGGATAAAAATGTGGCCATGACCATAATAATTCATGAAATTAACCTTCTCCTTGGGAAGGATTTTTTTTTTTTCATAAATAAAGGGAGGAGACAGAGTTCTGGTCATTATTAATATTTTTCTCCATAACAAGAGTATCTGGAAATTCATACCACTAGTTTCCTGATAGAATAACAGTGAGATAACAGCAAGTCCAATATTGTTCAACAAAAAAAAAATCTTGTGCAATACATATTGAATACATTTTATTCGTACCATTTTATGATTATTTTATGAACTTGCCTAATCATCCTAAAGACAGTGCAGTGCAAGCATGATCTGTCAGAAAAAATACCGCTAGATTTAGAAAAGAAAGCTACAGTTTGGTGTGTTTTTTTATATTTATTTTACCTGCATAAGGTAAAATATTTATGCATAAGGTAAAAAAATGTATTGATGATCTGAAAAATAAAGCTACACTAGATTACTTTGATGGTTATATGCACTATATATTCTGTCTCTATGAATGCTCTAATGCTTCCTCAATTAATTTTGTTATTTTTTTCCTGTAAGAATAAGATTTAGTAAGCATCTGAAGTTTTGATGTTTATTTTACCTTCTGTTGAACATCTGAATATTTGTGGTCTTCAAATGTAGGCAAAAAAATTTCTTTAAGAAGAAAGCCCTATGCTGAAGTTGAGTCTGTGGATGTGGACTGGGTTGCTGGCTTGTTCACAGATCATTATGTCACTTTAGGTCCAATAATGAGACTAATTATAATTTGACATCTCAAAAGGTTAATAAGGGTTATTTCATTCATAAAGTGCATTGACATGGAGACAGTTCTCTGAAACATATTTTTATTCTGGAAGTTCCACTTCTGGTTTTGATTGCAATCAGGAATTCTAGTGTAAAAGGAAACACAGAAATTAATAAGACTTCTCCAAAGAAAAACCTGTTTGTATCTAGATGGAGAAAGGCATGAATCTTATTTTATTCTATCCTCACCAGAGTTCTGCAGTAGCAGATGACAACACACTGTCATGATGGAGCTTGAGACACACTTATGTTGTGAAAAACAATATTAAACTGCATTTGGAAAACATCTAATTTGAAAGAAATGCTGGTAAAATTTCCTGTATATATAAATCTTGAAGCCATTTACTACACTGAATGTTATAATGTTCCTGAGTCTCAATCAATGAAAAGGCTGTAGGAGCAATGTATTTACATGACAGAATAGGAGAAACACTTACTGGAATAGTGTTTACTATTAGATTCTGCCAAAATTCCTTCTAATTTGTGGTATTTTAATTCTATTTAGGGTGGTGATTGCTACAGGAGTCTGGCACTGAGCTAGTGTACTTACACTGTTCATTAAGGAACTTACTGTGTTAAGGATTGCAATGTAAAGTATGGATAACTGGGAACTGATATGTTACTCTGTTGGAAAAATATGCAATACAGGTTTCAGTAACAAACTTCTACTGATATGCTAGCCTAAACTGTTTACCAGCCTGATTCTGTATTGTATTATAAGTCTTTATAGCAATCTGTCTAATCTCTAAATTGCCTGTATCTGTGCAGATGAAGCTCCTGCAATAATTCTTTCTTGTGCAGATATAATTTATATCAATGAAACATGATTTTTCAGATTCATATTGCCAGGGAGAGCAAAGTAAGTAAGTTACACATTAAAGTTGTACAACTGTAATTACAATAGGGATTTTTCTTGAATAAAATTATTGCCAAGAAATCGCAAATGAATCAGCATGACTAGAAGATACAAAAAAATCTTAGTTATACAAATACTACTCAGATCTAGCTTTAGGGTGAGTAGCCAGAGTATGCACTTAGGCAGAAATAGGTTAAATTAAGCAGAATAGCTATTAATTCAGACCACAACAGGAAGAGAATGAGGCTAACACAGGAGCATCTGCCAAATGTCCCCAGCGGTCACATGCCAGCTCTCTGTGCATCACAGCTGAGCTGCAGAGGGATGTGCTGAATCCCAGCGACTTCTCCCTGGTCTATCTCTGACGCATATACTGTCCCCTTACTGAGATGGCTTTCCTTCCATGGAGGTCCACCATTGTCTCAGGGGTAGGAGAGAGGCCCCTTGCTGTGGGGAGCTGGCCCTCACTGGCCATGGAGGGCCTGATGCTCTAACACTGTCCCCCTGCACCTGACAGTGTAGCAGCCATGCTGGATGGCCATGGGGCCAAAGCAGCACCTTCGCTGGTGTCCCAAGTAAGGTGTGTCCCCCGCCAGTTTGTCAGATGTGGAGCTTTCCCTGCCATAGCCTCTCCTCAGGAGAAAATGTGGCATCACAACATGAAGGGACATTCAGTGTCCCTCTGCCAGCTGGGCAGGCACCATGAGCCAAAGGGTGGCCCAAAGACTTTCATCAGAAGCAGTGTCTGACATAGGAAATGGTTGTGTAGTGATTTTTAGTAAAACTGCTTCAGTGACTGTAGAGTTCCAGTGGGAGGGACTAAATTCAAAAGAAAAGGCAACAGTCTGCACATACAAAGATGAACAGAAAAGTGGAAAGAGGTTGAACAGTTAGTAAGGGGACTGGGGTTTTGTTAATATTAATATATTAGAAAATAAGCTGCTAATATATTAGTGCCTCACTACCTTTGTCCTCTCACTACAGTCCCTCATGAAGAGTCCCTCCTCAGCATCCTTATTGGCCCCATTCAGATATTGGAAGGCTGCTATGAGGTCTCCACGCAGCCTTCTCTTCTTCAGGCTGAACAGCTCCAAATCTATCATCCTATCTTCATAGGGAATTTCTATATTCATTTGAAGGGTAAACAAACTTCTAAAAGCCCTCTTAATTATATACACAGTGTTAGCAGCACTGCGGATTTATGTTGCAATTTAATCATTGATTGTGCATTTCAATGATGTAAAACTGCTCACCCACAGATCTCAAAGCATGTTGACAAATATGATTATTTTTACTCCACAAAAGTAGTTTAAGATGAAAGAGTCACTGTGATTTGTCTACAAAAAAATACAGGAGTTCACTTCCTGTTCCCAGGGTCAAGTGCACTAAATAAAATTGAAGAAATGCCTTAGGGTAGTAGATGCATTTCTTTTGTACAAACCAGATGAGTCTGTTCAAGGCTTGTCAGCTTAGGTGGGACACCAGGCTGAGTGAGGCTGAGCTAGCTCATGTCCTACGTTTTAGTTTCTTGCACCGATTGAATGAACTCAAGTCTGGCTACACCTAACAAAGTACACCCAAATCTGACTTCCATTTCTGACAACGAAAGCACCATGGTGGCTTTCAGATGAGCATATGCAGAATGAATCGGCAGAATGACTGAGCATGGCTAAGAATAGGACTCACATCTTGACTCAAGGGCGTACTACAGGCAATGTCACTTCATACAGGCCCCAAGCACTGTGATTCCTTTTTAATTTAAGTTTTAGATGAACTCAGTATTGAAAGCAAAATACCACAATAAACATTGACTGTCACATGGTTTCATGTGGTTTTGATGAAACCCTGTAAGCGGGACCAGGCTCACTCAAAATTTACACCAGTATTTCCTTTAAGGGTTTGCTAATGGCAGCTGAGTGTTGTCTTTCTGACTAATCCAAGACCAACCTAGTTTCACAGGTGCTTACTGTCTGTTAAGAAATATTCTGAAGCTGTACTTCCAATCACCATTAATTTACTATGAGAGACAAGAACAGCGGTGGCAATAGTGAAGTGATGACAAAGTAGGAATCATACAATCATAGAATAGTTAGGGTTGGAAAGGACCTTAAGATCATCTAGTTCCAACCTCCCTGCCATGGGCAGGAACACCTCCCACTAAACCATGCCACCCAAGGCTATGTCCAACCCGGCCTTGAACACCACCA
>JASSUY010008393.1:0-21652 GCA_032466535.1 Forpus xanthops | reverse complement strand
GTGCTCCAGTCCCCTGATCATCCTCATGGCCCTCCTCTGGACTTTTTCCAACAGTTCCATGTCCTTTTTATGTTGAGAACACCAGAACTGTTCACAATATTCCAAGTGAGGTCTCACGTGAGCAGAGTAGAGGGGCAGGATCATCCCCTTTGACCTGCTGGTCACTCTCCTTTTGATGCAGCCCAGGATACAGTTGGCTTTCTGGACTATGAGCGCATGCTGAAACTGGCTCATGTGAAGTTTCCCATTGACCAACACCCCCAAGTCCTTCTCCACAGGGCTGCTCTGAATCTCTTCTCTGCCCGATCTGTAGCTGCGCCTGGGATTGCTCCGACCATGTATAGGACCTTGCACTTGGCATGGTTAAACTTCATAACTATACTTTGCCTATCTTAAATACATAACCCATTTTTTAACTACACAAAATGGCCGAGTTTATAGATTGTTTCATCTTACAGTGCTAGGGATAGTTATGAAGTCAAAGAAGGTTCCCTAAATACACAAAAGGAACATCAAGTCAAAGTTAATTAGCGTGGTAAGAATCTGGAAGCAGAATTTGCTTAGTGTCTTTGAAATTTTCCACATCCTGGGTAAGCTGGATCAAGCAATAAGTGGTTTGTGACAAACTGCAAGGCTGATCATACACATTTTTTAATTTGCTCTAAATAATAGTTCCAATAGTTTCCTAAGTGAATGTGTAGTGCTTACTTAGGTGGAAATAATGCTTTTTCTCATTTACAGATCAGTAGGTTTAAAATTTTTTGTCCGTAGAAGCTGTGTAATGCATTCAACAAGCAGTAAGTCATTTTTGCCCCCTTTAATCTACAGGATTTTTGAGTTGGAGAAACTTCCTTAACAGATAAACACCAGAAGAGAGGAAAATACCCTGGTGTACTACAGCTAAGTAAAAACCAGTTAGATAGGTAATTGTAATATTTATTGAGCTTAAGCTTTCATAAAGGCTAAAAGTTTTAGCTTGTATTTTTTTCTTTAATTAGATTAAGAAATAAGGGATTTAGCAAGAACAACACAGCTTTCTAGCATGTTCAAAATTCAGCACGTAGTGTTCTGGTGCACCAAACTGGAACATGGAATGAGAGAATCCAAGCAATAGTCATTGAAAAGGACTTATCCTTACTTAACATTTTTTGTACCAGCCAATATGAAAGTGAATATTATCAATCAGAAATTCAGATGGTCTTTCATGAGGAAGGCAACAATGCAATTCCTGTTGTTTCTCTGCTTCTGTTGCTGTTTCTCTGTGTAATATGAAGACAACCGTAATTCTGTATATGTGTTCCAAGTTAAATAGAGTTACAACAGTAATCCTCAATTTCTGACTTCCATTTTGTTCTTTAACTAGGAGATCATGTAGTTAGAAATTATCAATATTCTTTCCAGAAAATGAAGAAACAGAGTTTTGGAAAACTCTTTCCCGAATGGTTGTGATCTAATCTGGTATTTATCCAAGACTGTAACATATACTAACATGACTAAAAATACTTGATACCAAATTTTGCCATTGAAGGTATCTATATAACTTTCAAGGATGACCTTTGCTCACCATTAAATGTAAGTGAACAAAATAGTATCAGCCACATAGAGGAACTGAACACCCCCCCCCCCCCAATATAATCTTGGTGAATTCTTCATATGCATGAGACTGAGGTAGCCTGCCACGTATTGCTTCTTGCAAGCACCATCAGCAATCTAAATTCAGCATCCTTAAGGCAACTTCAAGATGCTGCATCTGAGAAATGTGTGCAGGGTGATGAGCCCCACATTCTTTGAGTCCAGGTTGCAATCTTAACAATTCTTAAAGGATAAATGTATGTGTGGCTCCCAAGAACAATCTGAACCCAAAATTTTTAATCTACACATGAAACAATGGTCATCTTGCAATTTCTACTCCTTGATACAATGAATTAAACTTTTCCTTTCAAGGAGGGAAACTAGGAGCAATGCTTGACTGAAGTCAAACAGTGAGTATCTTCATATGCAGGACAGATACTTACTGAGAAAATCAGCCATTTCCTGAACAGCTGACCAAAACTTGAGTCATACAAGTTCATCCACAAACACTAAGCACAGGGCATAAAAGTGGTTGAATTAAACAGCTCTTTGCTATTAGAATGAGTGTTCTCAAGTACTACGTAGGTAAAATTTGGACTGTGTACCCCATTGTTTAGGGTAAATAAAAGAAATCATTCTCTGGAAATAATTGTTTCTGCTCAGACTGCCATTATCACATCTCTTTTCTCACCCTATCTTTCTCTCTCATTAGCTGCTGTGGCACTTCATCTAGGTCTGGTAAAACAGATAAGTGGCTGTCATCAACCTTACTACATGAATTACTCATTATATCTGCTCTCTGAACACTTCAGATGCTCTGAGTAGCACATTTCTCTTCCTCTGGCCTGGGCAGTCTGGAATCCACTTGCTGTCTGCATGCTGACTAAGGGAAAATGTGGTGGGTTGACCCTGGCTGGACTCCAGGTGCACACCAAAAGTTGCTCAGTCATTGCCTCCCCACCAAAAGTCACTCTATCACTCTCCCTTCCTGAACTGGACATGGGAGTGAAAATATAATAAAAGGCTTGTGGGTCAAGATAAAGACAAGGAGACATCATTCAGAAATTACTGTCACAGGCAAAACACACCTGACTTGGAGAAATCAATTTAATTTATTACCAATCAAATCAGAGTGGGGTAATGAGAAATAAACCCAAATCTCAAAAACACCTTCCCCCCATCTCTCCCTCCTTCCCAGGTGTCACTTAACTCCTGAATTCCTCCTTCTCCTTAGTGGCACAGGTTGAGGTCAGTTCATCACATCTTGTCTCTGCCACTCCTTCCGCAGGCAATGACTCCTCACGCTCTTCCTCTGCTCCAATTTGAGGTTCCTCCTGCAGGAGCCATCTGTCCATTAACTGCTCTAGTGTGGATCTATTCCTTCCATGGGGTGCATTCCTTCAGGAACAGACTGCTCCTGTGGGGGTCCCTTTCATGGGGTGCAGTCCTTCACAAGTTGCTCCAGCCTGTGTCCCCATGGGATCACACGTCCGGCAGCAAACCTGCTCCAGAGTGGGCTCCTCTCCCGAGTCCGCAGCTCCTACCAGGAGCCTGCTCCAGCATGGGCTTCCCATGGGGTCACAGGCTTCTTTGGGCATCCTCCAGTGTGGGTCCTCCATGGACTGCAGGGGCACAGCCTGCCTCACTATGGGCTGCACCACGGGCTGCAGGGGAATCTGCTACAGCGCCTGGAACACCTCCTCCCCTCCTTCCTCACTGACCTTGGTGTCTGCAGGGCTGTTGCTCTCACATATTCTCAGTCCTCTCTCCAGCTGCAGCTGCTCTTGTGCAGTTTTATTTCCCCCACTTCTTAGCTGTGTTATCACAGAGGCACTACAATCATCACTGATGGGCTCGGCCTTGGACAGTGGCACATCCGTCTTGGAGCCAGCTGGCATTGGCTCTATCAGACACAGGGGAAGCTTCCAGCAGTTCCTCACAAAAGTAGTCCCCACCGCCACCAAAACGTTGCCATGCAAACCCAGTATCAGATTCCTCCTTAACCTGACTACAGAAGCTAACATGTTAGTGGGCTTCTTGCTCAGCCTGGTTGCAACTGCAAAACTTGCTTCTGGGCAGATGAAACCAGCCAACTTGTTGGAATCATACAGCATTAGCAGGCTGAAAGTTATGTGGCCATTCACACTTTCTCCATAGCTCTGGGAGACAGAAAAGCAGCTCCGGAGGGCAGTGGTGGAGCAGGATGAGTCATGCTTAGGGAGCGCCTGCCTTTCCCCATGCACTGCCCAGGGATGCCAGGCAGCCACATCCGACAAGGTGCCCCATTTGTAGGTGGTTACAACCCGGTGAAATGCATCCAGCTGAAACGACTACTGTTTAACATGTTAGGAGCCTCATTCCCCTTTGAAATAGAGACAGACTTATGATTAATTTAGCCTACGAAGTAGGGGCCAGATCTGTGCTAAACTGCACTCAGCGGCAGTCTTTCAGCCGTATGTTTTTGATACTTGTAACATTCCTTGAATTAAGGTTCAAGGAAAACTTCAAAGTCTCCTGTTGCTCACTGAAATGAATACTACTAATGGCATTAATCCATGCACATGAGTCGGACTCTCCACCTGAGCAGAGTAAGGAATTAGTCTTTTGTAATGATGCATAGTCACACAATAAAATCCTTAAGAACTGCTGCTATTTTGGTTCATCTACTAAAAATCTTATTCAGAGAAAAGAAGAAAAAGCCCAAGAACAACAGTGCAAAACATTGAAGATTTATTATTTTTTCTGTTGTTTCAGAAAATAAAGGAGCAACTACTTTGTGGGAAGTTAAAATACATTATTTTGATCAAGTTTGGTTTGTATTTTTTGTTAAAAGATTTAAAAATACAGAAATACACCTAAATACATACAGTATTACTACACATGCATGAGAAAGTACAAACACAAGGCAAATAATTGAAGGGGCATTATGATCTGAAACTTGACTCTCATTTTAACTTCAGAAATAACCAGTAATAAGTTTAAAAGCAGAAGAACTACAAAATTCTAGTAGTTTTCAAAAAGAAAAGTAATTTGTTGGTATCAGATTTGCCCATTTGGTCTCAATTTGTAAAACTGAGAGCAGTGAAAAAGATAGAAATACTGACAAGTCAATGGGCTTTTAAAGTGTGTTTTGGTTAATATTCAGAAAAAGCAAAACCACAGAAACAAATTCTGGTTTGCAGCATAAACTTTATCTTTTGACCCTATTTCTATATATTTAGATCCTGAATTACATTTACCTTCTCAAACTAATGGAATAAAAAAATTCATGGAAAAGAATTAGTGTGTTGAGAAAAAGCAGATTGCCTCTAGATGATAAAGGATCTACTGATATATTGTTTCAAAAGACCAACTGATATGTCTAGTAAAAACATAGAGATTTTGATGCATACAAGCCTGTTTTCAGATCTAATAAAAGATATTACCTCTTCTTACAAGTTCTGGCTTGCTTATTGCCTTATACTATGTTGGCTACAAAGACAGTGCCATTGTTCAAACATTATTACAACTACTAACCTCCCAGCTAAAATAACAACACTACTACCTCAAAAGTCCTAGAATGTGCTACTTCATATTTATCAAACATATTTTTAGTGAATGTAATCTCCCAGAAAGGCTACAGGGCTACATACAATACAGCATGGCATAAAGTTAATCTGCACTGTACTCTGAAGTGATCTGTCACAGTGAGATAATGGAAACAGCAATATAATAGCAGTTACCAAAATTCAGTCTTTACAAATCAGCAATGTAATCTGACATTTGCTTACTACTGTTTCCTGAAAAGAGAAAAAAGGATTTTTTTATAGAAGTTTCTGAATGGGAATTACTTTTGCAGGGAACTGGCAATAAAATGCAGATAGCTAAGAAAAACTTCTGGTACAAAAGAGAGAATGGAGTGACAAAATGTTACTAAAGGTTCCAAAATCCTACTACTCTGCATGCTACACTGTTGAGTCCTCTTCAGACTGGGAAAAAAATTAAAAAACTTCAATCCTCATAAAAACAAAAGAAAAAGTGGCTTTACAAAATAACAAATTTCCCTCCTGTACATCTTTTTAGATTTAAGGCCTTCTGACAAGCTATTTTATAAAGCTCGGATAAAACTATTGATACAAAATCTGAAATGGATCTGCACTTGAGTTCAAATCATGTTAGCATGTGATTTACTCTTAAACAATGTTTTTCTATTGTTTCTTTCTATAGGATCACCTCTTTCCCCACCCCCAATCCAAAATTCCAGTAGCAACCTTTCTCCTATCAGACTATTTTGAAACTTTTCGTGGTTTCTTAATGCTACTGGTTCCACGTGGTCCTGTTCTCTGTCCATCTGCTATCAGTTCCCTTTGAGCCTTTCAACTAATTTCAATAAACTCTGAATGAGGGAAAAAGGCTTTCAAAGAGTTTTAATTCCTACAAAGTTTTGGAATAAGAAACACCAAAGTAGTGCCCACTGTTGGAAAGAGAAGTACAATTCAGTTACTATACCTCCTGCTTGCTAGTAGTTAATTAAGCTTCTGACTAGTCCAGCATATTTAACATAAACCAGACACTTTGGCATGGGAGGGAAGTAATTTAAGGTTGGAGGGGGATCAGGGTGTAAGATCCTCAGCCCTGGGAAAACAAAATGCTTCAGTTATGCTTTGCACATAGCAACTCTTGTGTTTAGTAACACTGTCTAAGTGAAAATGATCATTGCGTAATACGTAACAGATATAATTTTGTGAACAGGTCTCCAAGTTTATACTGGTGCAATGACAAATGCTCTGTGTGCAGAGATACATTCAGAAAAACTGAGGAAATAGCAGTTGTTCACAAATCTACAGAATTTCTTGCTTTTTTTTTTTGACACCATTCTCATCTAGCACACTTGGGAATAACATTGACAAGTTTTAAGAACAGTTTCCTTCTTCCCTCACTCTGCTCCTAAGGCTGAAAGGAAGTCAGACTTCTTCAAGGTTCATGTGGATGAAGAGGACCGTATGGTTGTCAAATCAATCTGTTGAACTCAGTCCAAATCCTATGAGACTGATGCTTTTCACATGGACAGTGCATGGTTTATCCGAGGACAGTTCAGCTAGGAACAAACTAGACAAAAATGTATTCTGAATTGTTCCCTGTCCAAAAAATGGACAAGACACACTTTTGGGCCTGTAAATAGACATTTTCACAACCAGTCTCTGCAATACCTTCTAAGCGTTTGGTAGACATATAAAGAATTTCTTGTTTTGCTGATCATTTAACCCTTATTTGAGCAACTAAATTAGTAACACGAAAATGCTGTACCATATTTTTCTTATCCTAAGAATTATTCCTACTCAGATACCATTCTTTCTTCCATGTAAGAGACACAGGTCCCTACAAAATCTTTTTCTTATCAACTTCCTATGATTTCTACCCAAGCGTGCATTCTTTTGTACCTCTAAGTATGGAGCACAAATTAGGTTTAACTGCACCTATGACTCTTTCAAGAGTGACACCATGATCACTCCAATATCGCTATTAACATTTCATACAACCAGAAATCAAAAGATGAAAAATGGAAAGTTATGACTACAAAAAGAAGTCTTATATTCATGTGAGGAATGGTAATTGAAGCAGCCATCTCAGGAGAAACTAAAATGGAGTATCTATACTCTACTTGTAAGAGACGAGAGATGTAGCATCACTCCAACTTCTTGATACATTACTTCTATGTGGGGTTTATTCCTAATTTTGAAACTTAATTTATATGTACAGTAAGTACTGTCTGATACCTCAGGGTGACATCATCTTCCCCTGCCCCAAGTTTATTAAACTCATGGTATGGAAGGTAGAAATTACATCTGAGTTTTGGAATACCTACGGAATAGCTAATTTTTTCAATTTGGATTCTGGTTTTGTTCCATAGAGAAAAGCCTAAATATATGGTATCTAGATATTATATGTTAAACATTTTAAACCCATCTAAATTATTTGTTATTGGAATAACTTTATTGGGTTTTACTTATTGGTTTAGAGATACAGAGGGCAAAGTTCTCACTAACCTTCTTGGCATTTTCTCAGCAGATAAACTAATCTCCTGTCATATTGGTTAGGAATCAGGGCTCTGAGGGCATTAACAGGGCCCTTCAGCAGCCTCCCATTGGGCCTCTCCACACCCTTGCCCAAGACCCCATTTCAGCCTAGCCATGCATAGGAGGTGCCCAATGCCTAGGGCTGGGGCTGCCCATTTCCCCAGCTGCTCCTGGCTGGGGCAGTGGCCAGGGCTGCCAGGTCCTGCTTGGATGCCCTAGGGAGCCCCCAGTGCACCGGAGACCAGGGGAAATGCTGGTCTCTGGGGTGCCTCGGTGAAAACAATTTCCTATGGGGAACACATCTGCACATCTCTGGGACCGTTTTTCATTTTTGTCATGCCTTACCCAGCCAATAGTAAATACCATCATGTGCACTTGAGTGCGAGTGTAACAGTATCAGACACTGCGTGCTATATTTGGGACTTGTTATTATTCCCAGTATGAAAATATCATTTAATCATCAATGTAATGTTCTGTGACCACAATGATATAATTATGCTTTACATTAGAAATGACAACTACGAAGGAGAGTCCTTTTCTGAAAGGGATGACATCCTATGATTTGATGCTGTACCAAGAGACATACACCGCTCACCATTATCGCCAAAATACTATCCAAAATATATGCTGCATAAACTAAAGACTCGGTCAAGTGTAAAGTACTCTTTTCCTTACTGGCACTCACATACAGGCTTAAATAAGTCGATAAAAGATTATGTAAACCAAGAGCACTACTACTCATGTGCTTAAGTGATTTACTGGAGTGGGCCCAAAAATACTGAAAATGTTGCAACAGTGATCCTTAATGTGGTCCCTTAGAACAAATCTTAACGTTCAGGCAGTAGCTTGTTTGATCTTCAAGCAGCATTTTCTTTTGTTTTTAAAAGAGGCTTTCCTGATCTGCTACGCTGCCTATTTTGTTTTCTGAGAGTTGGTGGATACCACATAACACTGCTTACAAGGGGCTGAACAGGAAGGGAAAAAAAATTATCTTTCATGGGTCTGTGGTAAAATTCTGCTTTCTCTCTTCTGTTGCTGCTCTTTTGTAGTACCCAATTGCAAAGCTCCACAGCATTACCCTGCTTCAGCAACATTCCAAGTTTCATTCTGTCTATGAAACAGTTGTGACGTCAATCAGACTTAAAGAACTGGGGATAAACACATCTATTAACGTAAGAGATTTTCTAAATTCTGAATCATTCCCTCTCCAAAATGATTCACTTTTGATTTCTTTTGGGTTAGTCAATGAACACCACAACCAGCCAGGTTGCAGCTGGTTTCACTTTTTGTTTGACAGGCTGACTGTGGTGCGCGAGCTGGGAAGCCTGCCGGGAAATGCTTCTATTCCCCATGTTTTTGCATTGAATTAAAAATGTTGCAAAAGCATTCCTAATCATACCAACAGTTGTGTACAGAGGGGAATTAGCTGGAAGGACTACAGAGGAATAAATTAGTCTGTCGTAGCTCTCTGTGTGGACACTTACTTTGGATCAATTAATGAGTTTTTTGAGTGCCTACTAACTTCTGTCTTCATACAATGGATACTCTTTTAATCAGCAATTTATCTCAATCACATCCTTTTGTTTCCATAGTTGCTAGAACAAGATAAACTGGTAGCATTAATTTGCAGTATCGGGGGGGGGGAATGTTAATCTTTTCCAAAGGCAAAGCAGTGTCATCCAAGATGAGCCACAGCAATGCCTCTAGAAAACTCTGGAAGCCAAAGAGGCATAGGTTTTTGTTTGGGGAGGAGGAAGAATTCCCCAGTTGGAAGCATGGTGTGCAGTTCGCTTGTTCAGTAACCACAAAGTGCCACTGCTATCCCAATATCTTCTTTTATTTGGTGCCATAAATAGCTGTCGACTTCAGCCTATCGTGACCTTTGATTAGCACAGCCACAAGCAACTGCATGTCTGTCAAAGCACTTCAGATTATACTTTAAAACCAGAAAGGAGGTTGAATACAAAAGTCAGAGAATAAACATGATGTATTTTTTCTCCCCACCCAAATGCAAAATTTCTCTTGTACCTTGCTACGCTTCTGCAAACTTTATATGAAGTACAACCTAAAATTACAAGAGTACTACCAAAAGTGCTGGAAAGCTGAAGAGGAATCACTTAGCTTATTCCAAACCTAAAGTTTCAATTAGATTACTCAGTTTCTACACTCTCTTGGTTGAAGGAACCCTTCTTCACAAGAGGGAATACTTGCTAGAAGTTGTACCAGTACTGTTTCCACAAGTATTACTCGCATCTTTTTTTGTTGTTGATTTTTATGTGAACTGGCAGCGAGCTTCTTGGTGGACAATTGCCCACATTATAAAAATGCACTGAAGCGTCACTGTTCAGCTCTGCCAAAAAAGCCACTGCAGTTAGAAGGAACACAGTATTTGGCCTGTCATTAAAAGAGGGGTCTGCTGAACAATAATAAGAAATGACCATCAATAAACACAGCAGTTTATTTTTAAGTGCAAGAAGTGTCAAAAAGTACACAACTACAATAGTCTGA
Organism: Forpus xanthops; assembly: GCA_032466535.1. Lineage (NCBI taxonomy): Eukaryota > Metazoa > Chordata > Aves > Psittaciformes > Psittacidae > Forpus > Forpus xanthops. The sequence continues at coordinate 11,516 of JASSUY010008393.1, read as the reverse complement.
GCTGCCGCTGTGCCCCTGTAAGCCATCATGAGGAGTGAGGAGTTTGAAGGAGAATACTATGGCAGGCAAAGAAAGTTAAACAATGTTATAGGTGCAGTGATTTTAAATGCTTTCCCAGAAGGACCAAATGGACAAATCTGAAGCAGGAGGAAAAACCCAAAGTAACTGATAATGGGCAAAAAAGGAAAAAGGAGGCCATAATAACATGCTCTGAGTCAGGAAAATCACCGAGGTAACAGGGCTGGTCTTTGTCTTACAGACTTCTAACACAAACATGAACAGACTTACACAGATTTTTCTCCATGGTTATGGCTTGTTTTTATTGTTGGTGAAGAAAATAAATGTAAAACTATTCTTTCAGTAAACAAACTGTTGCATTGATACAGTAACGAAGCACCTGCATCCTTTGTTTACCAAGTGGTTAATGCAATTGAGATGTACTTCAGATTCCCTGCCCAAATAATACAACCTAGTGATCGGCAGAAAAAGGACTAACTCTAACTTTGTTAAAATAGGAAATAATGGCAGATATTGCCACTTGTTTGGAGCTCCAGCTTTTTACACCCACCCACAGCTCCTGCAATGAGCAACCAGTATTTTAGTCTTTGTCACTGCGTGGTCCAAAAGATAAACATTTTGCACAAGAGCTGTTAGCCCCAGCCTCTTGAGCAAATTCAAACACATGCAACCTAAATCTCTCCAGTATTCTTCACTGGATACCACATTTTTCACTTCCTGCTTGAAATTCTTCAATGATGCTATTAAAATGAGACTTTGACCTTGCAATACAAACAAAACATTAAACACCACTTCAGGTAATCTCCTAGGCCAAATTCCCAACATCTGCCAAACTTCTGTCCTTCCACAAGGCATGCTTTCCCATTTCTCTTCCTGTTTGCCCCCCACCCCTCACTCCCCCCCAGTTTTAAAGCCAGGTTTAAAGGCTCCTGGATTGCTACATAAAGCATCTACATTCACTGGGGTTCCACAGACTTCGCAGAATGGTTTGGGTTGGAAGAGACCTTAGAGATCACCCAGTTCCAATGCCCCTGCCATGGGCAGGGACCCCTTCCACTAGACCAGGCTGCTCAAGGCCCTGTTCAACCTGGATTTGAACACCAACAGGGATGGGGCTTTCACAATTTCTCTGTGCAACCTGTGTCAGTGTCTCACTATTCTCACAGTAAAGAACTTCCTTATATCCAACCTAAATTTCCCCCTTCAGTTTAATAAACCCATTATCCCTTGCCTATCACTACAGTCCCTGCTGAATAGGCTCCCTCCAGCATCCTTGTACCCCCTCCCTCAAGATACTTCAGATACATCATGCTCTAAATCAGTCACCTACATATCAAAGGCAAGAAAAATGAACAATAAACGATCCACCTGTTTTTTGTAATACTGGTCCCCCCTAACCAGGTATCTGCTGAGTGATACAGTGTTTTGGTGGGGACTGAAGACAACCCTGCCTGCACCTATATAAGTCCCGAGGCACTGCCCAAAGCCAGTTGCCAAACTTTGGGCCCGCGGCCCGGAGAGGGATGAAGCCCTAGGGAAGGCACAGCCGTAGACGAGGTGACTGGCGGAGGTACCGGGCAACAACACCTTTCCACCTGCTTGCCCAGGATGTTCCGGCCCCGGGGCGATGAGCAGGCAGGCCGCGCCTCACCGCCACGCCACGTTACCAGCAGTCAGTGCGCCTCTGCCGCTCCCCCCCACCCCGGCTTTGTCCGTCCGTCCGCCCGCCCGTCGTGCCGGACTGTGACCCAAGGGCGGAGCGGTACCGGCCTCGGCGGCCAGGCCGAAGGGGACGCGCTAGCAGGGCAGCCCGAGCTGCCATTCCTCTCCCCGGAGCGGCCTAGCAAGCGGCAGCGAACGGGAACGCCGGGCCTAAACGGCAGCGGCCGCGCTGACGTAATTATCCGGGCCCTCCGTGCGGTTCGCCCGGCGGGTCACAATGGAGCCCCCTCGAGCCCAACCGGCATGAAACGGCCGCGGTTGTCGTTCCCCGTTCCCCTTTCTCCCGCTCTACTCTCCCCCAGCTGCCTTTCTCGTGGACTCTCCTTCCTCCCCTCCCTCTCCGCACACGTAGGGGTGGGGGGGGGTAGGGGGCCGGCCGCGGCCTGGGCCTCGCTGCTGCGGTGTGAGTGACAGCCCGGAGGGGTGGAGGGGCGACGGGGGCGGGGAGCGCGTCACGCCGTTCGGGTGGTGGAGCCGCTGCCGCCGCGTTAGGCCGGGGCCTTGCAGAGCGAGCCGGACGCGGAAGGCTCTGTCGGGGCCGCCATCTTGCCCAAGGCCCCACCAGACAGAGGTGTGCTGCCGTCGCCGGGAGCGCGAGGAGCCGCCGCCACGTCTGGCCTCCCTCTCTCCTTTCCTTTTTCTCCCCACCTTTACCCTCCCCCTCCCGCACGCACGGAGCCGTAAGCGCAGAGCGCTTCAGCCACCCGGGCCGGCCTCTCCGCCACCACCTTCCTTCCTTCCTTCCTTCCTTCCTTCCTTCCTTCCTGCCTGCCCCGCGCGCCGCGGACGTTGCCGCCCAGCCGAGCCCCGCGTCCCGGCGATAGGAGCGCGGTGTGTGTGCGCCCCCTCCCCCGCGTGCACCCCGCTCCCTGGACGGGGCGGAGCGCGCAGGCCCCGACCAAGCCCCAACCGGAGCCGAAGCCCAGGGCCGCCAGGCAGGAGCTGGTGACGCAGGAAAAACGCCCCGGCGGTGCCGCCGGCGCCGGAGAAAGCGAAGCGGCCGGATCCGGGAGCTCAAGCGCGGACAGCGTTGGAAGCTTCGTCCTACCGCTTCCCATTGCAGTGCACAGCGTCCGCCTGGCGTGTGTGTGTGGGGGGAACCGGGGAAGCGGAGCCGCCCCCTCAGGCAGCCGGCTGCACGTCCGGGATCGCGGGGCCTGGCATGAGACTCTGCCCTGCTGGCCGCCTGGGATGAGGCAGTCCTCGGCCTCGCTCCTTCGGCAGCACCAAGGAGGGCACCGGGTCGTCGCAGCAGCAGCCGCGGGACAAGGGGAAGCCGTGTGGGGGTGAGTGGCGGAGCGCCGTGCCCGGGCGGGGCCGGGGGCCGGAGTCCGGGCCGAAGCCTGGACGCGGCGAAGCGAAGCGGCTGCATGGGAGCAGCTGTTGGTGCTGCAGCCGGCGGCCTCTGTCGGATGGAACGGACGGAGGCGCTCCCCGGGGATGGGGCTCCCCGGGTCGGGGTGCGGGACGGCGGAGTGCGGCGGGGAGGAAAGGCCGAGTCTGGCCCCGCGGGGCGGAGAGTGGGGGCTTGGGGGGTGTGAGGGTAATGAGCGGAGGGTGGCGGCGGCAGCGCCTCCCTCGCAGCCCCAGGCATGTGGCCGTGCATCGCTGGTGTTTTGGAGGGCAAGGGAAAATGGCTGACGGCTCCTCATCCTCTCCCGGCTGCCGGTGGGTGGAAGTGCTCCGCCGCCCCTCGGGGGGCTCTGCCAGGCGCTGGGCGGCCCCTCCCGCCGTCCACCCTGGTGCTGTCGGGCGAGGAGGGCCCGGTGGCTGCCCTCAGCACTGCACCCAGCTTTGCCTCTTCTGGTTCTCCTTTCCCTTCGTACCGAACGCCATTACTGAGGTGGAGTGATTGGAGTCGTGTAGGCCTGGGCGACGCCTGGAAATACGGCCCTGCCGAGACGCTTTTCCTACAGTCTCAATGAAAACCACCAGCACCAGCTCTTTCACTCCCGCTGTAAACATTATTAAACGCGTAGGCCACTCCTCTAGTCTTGGCTTCCAGCAACCCTATTTCGATGCACAAAAAGCATTTGTGGCTTTTTGCATCTTCTTCCTCTAGTTCGCCCTGATGTATCTCCTCGAAGTTACGTCTTGGAGCTTGTTTGTTGCGATTTATTTTAGGCAGTATAACCCCCTCCGCTTGCCCTACGTGTGTGGTAGGGAGGGAGGAGTAGTTGCATGCGGTTCGGCCACGGTTATTCTCTGTTAACTGTCTTAGAGAAAACGGAGGCATTTCACCAGTTGGATGAGTTGTTTGTTTTTTTTTTGTGTGTTGGAAATCGCTATTGATATGTGCTAGCCCACTTTGTGTGGCATTGTTTGTATGCAGAGAGAGTAGCATTTGAAAATTACTCTGTTCTTAAGCGAATTTATACTCAGACAAGCATCTAAAATTGTTGAGGTGGTTTTAAAGGTGCCATATTTTATGTTCAAGTTTCTCCATTGAAGTCCAGTTTTTTGAAGATGTACAATAACACACAAGACACAGCTGTACGGGGGGGAAAAATCTTTCAGAAAAGAATGGTTCTATTTAAATGTTCAAAAGACTCCCTGTCTCACTGTAGACATACAGTGTCTGTCTCGGTTCTCTTCATGTTGTCTGTACAACTTGATTTATATTCACAGTTCTGCAGTTGTATTCAAATCACTGGGCGTTTATATCAGCCCAGAGGAGACCCTCTGAAGTCACAGGCCCAAAGCTAGTACAAGGCCCACTTTTGCTGACCTAGTTGCAGAATCAGGGCCTGTATTCTTAAAAAGTTGTTGAATTTAGATGTTAATATGCAGTGTTAAGTATACTGGTGGCAATATTTGTTATGACAGAAGGACTAGGTACGCTGTGGTTTTTTTTCATGAGGCTTTGCAAATGCCTGACAAATAGATATTAAAATTACTATGTTTAGGAAGGGTATTTGGAAGATTTGCCTTTATCGATTATGGAAGTGAAAAGGTGTCTCTGGTAGGGAAGGATTTAGGGGTGGCTAAAATCTGTATATAGTTAACTTTATTCTTGTTATTTCAGTTTTACTTTGAGGTATTGGCAGAACTTCTCACTATAAATGTTCCTGGGCAAGTAACATTTATTTCAGCAAAACGTAAGTCATACATGAGCATGTTGGCGTGTTTGTTTGGTTTTGGGGTGGTGTTTTTTTCTTTTTTTTTTTTTTTTAACAATGCTTTTGATTCTTTGAGTTGAAGTGATGTTTATTCTTTGAACCAACAAAGTACAGTGGCTAAAATTAAGAATTTTGGGGAAGCATGTAAAATATGTGTATTGATTATTTTGTTGCAATACCCTGGACAACAGTGGTGCTTAGTGATAGCTTTGAGTGAAAAGCATAAACTGTCATAAAGCTGCAGTGGAAGAAACTCAAGTATCAGCATGTTTGTTTTTTTTTTTCTTGGGGGTGAGAAGATGGGGAGAGGGATTTAGCATAAAGATAAATGTAAGATTGTATCACAGTAACTGTTTCCTTCTCTCCAGTATGTTTTGTACTTTTCTTGCATGTATTTTTTTTAATGGTATTTCTTTTGGGTAGCTCCTGTCTTGATCTTCCCAGGCTGCTGCTTCATGTCTTGCAGAATTTGCCCTTGTAGCTATAATTCTGCCCATTGAAATAACAGGAAGACTACATCTGGAGGGTGGTAATCATGAGGATAGTGGCATCAAAACTGTCTACTCTTTCTATATCTGTGGAATATTGTTTTACATAAACTTAGATAAGCATTTCCCACATTGGGGTGCATTTGTACTCAGAAATAGACAACTGCAGATACTCTCTGTTCTAAAGACACAATTTGAGGTTTATGGGTTTTATTAATATTCTGGAATTCTTACAAGTGAGACTTGGGGTAAACAAAAATAGTGGTTTAGTGTCTGTTCAACAAAAATCAGACTTTTAAGAAAGTAATGGTATATGTAATACCTTTGTTCTAAGACGTTTTGTATTTAAAGTTGAAATTAGTTTAGGTTCTACAGTATGACTACAACTTTGGGTAAAAAGGACAGGAATTCAGTTACTAGTTTGAACACAACTTTTAAATGGCTTTAAAGTTATGTTTCTGCCAGGTGTATACTGAAAGTTCATAGGTGTATACATAAAGTTCCATAGGAAATATTTCTGTCCTTCCTGCTCCAGTTTAGAAATAACTTCAGAACTTATTTCAGGTTTTTGAATGGCAAGCACTTTTGTGTTATGCAGTTCTGTGAGTGTGTGTGTATATGTGTATATACATTTATTTATTGCAGAAATACTGTTTTATATGTCCTAAGAGATCTAAAAGCTGTAGGTGTGTTTTGAAAACATCCTGAACAGGATAGCTTTATTTCTGAAGTAAATGAATCAAGCGCCCCTTACTGTTTTTCACTTAAAGCATGATTTATTCTTTTTTTTTTTCGTAAAAATAGCCCCCACTAAACCAGCAAAACCACATCAAGCCAAAGCCCCCAACACTATTAAACTTTTTTTTTCTTGTAATCATAGATACTGTTTAATTGAACCAGTAGTCTTGCTTATCCAGCTCTTGCAGAGACTAATGTCAGGTGGTTGTCTGAAGCTGTAAGAACCGTTACTTTTTTTTCTGTTCACTTGAAACGCTGTACATGTGAAGGCTTTTGTGTCCTTTAGAGAATTGCTTTCTGGATGTTATCATTAGTATTAATCTGAATGTGGGGGCATGGTTTCTCTTGTTCCTGGTCTCTTACGTTTTTCTTGTGACATAGATATGTCTCCTCTTGAAACTCTTTGTAGTTGCATCCAGTTTTATTACCTGTATCACCCTTTTTTAAAAGTCTCAAGCTGTAGTCAACGTAAGTTTTGAGAACACAGCTTGATAATGTGTGTACTTTGTTGTAGTACCTTGCCTTTGCAAAGCTAGCAATGCTGCGTGCACTTGCTGTAGCCTTGTCTTATGTCATACAAGATGCTTATGGTATATAAGTACACTTCTTTTTTTCACATAGCTGAGCTTTGTTATGCATACTGTCTCCTTGACACAAACCTAATGAAAAAAAAAACTCGGAAAATTAAACTGTATTGTACTGATGTACCTGCCCTGCTATACCACGCTCTTGTTATTCTGTTTTTCTTAAGGGGTTCTCAATTCTGCAATATTGAGTAGTGATGAGTGTCAGTTGCTTAGCTGTCTAGCCAAGCAGTTGGTTGTGTTTAGAAAGAGCAGTTTGGTAAACCTTTGTATTGCAGAATGGTAAACAGTCTTTCCATGGCAGGGGTGAGGGATGCAGGGAGGGTCTCATAAGTATATGGTTGTGTGCAGTGAGACTTGATTTTTTTTTTTTTTTTTTTTCTGCCTGTAATGTTTGTGCTACTTTGGATTTCTGTGTTAGAAAAAGGCAGTGATGTTAAAGTTCTCCCACTCTTACAAAGAATTAGTTTTCTAACGAGTTATCTTTTTGAAAGTTATGTTGTATTGGCTGTCTCTACTATGCTTCATGTTGTAACATGATTTGAGAATATCATTTAAAGAGGTTCTCCCTGTACTTTGTGACAGAACTGTGTTTTGACTTAGACCTTCTTGTTCAGAGTCTTGTATAGAAAGACAGTGGCAGAAAGCCATTCTGTTGTGACTTGACATCCTCAAAATGTCAGGTACTGCATTTCTGAGACATTACAGTGTCACTTCAGCCCATTGGTGCTTTGAGCACTTTCTGTAGATCTGTTTTGGTAAAATCATTTAAAATACTGAGTGTTGGTAAGGTTATAGGGGAGCTGTTCAGAACTTTCCCCACAACAGAGGAGAGGAGTGAGAGAGATAAGGTCCTAAAGTGGCCACTTGTGACTTAATGTAAAATCTTTATGCTGTTTTTTTCCTTCCCAAAGGAGCTTAACAGCACAGCCGGTTCCTTTTGCATTTCTTGTTGTGAATTTTCTGATACTCCATTTTATAAGAAGCCATTGGTTACTCATTTTATTGTGACAGTTGAATTCAGTCTGCTTGATAATCAGAACTTTTTTGTTGCCAGCTGTTGACATGTTTTCAAATAAAAATTAAAATGGTGAGAATGAATGCCATTCGGATACAGGTGTATTCACAGTGTGCTTTCTAATATAAACTTTACTGATGTATGGTTTTCTTAAAGAATTAGTTAATATTAACTGTGAGAGTGATTACTTGCTTTTGTTTAACATCTTTGTGTTAGTATAGCTTCAAAAGAGATCTATGGGATGTAGATTTAAAATCTAGTTACATTTTAAATGTTAGTATATTCAACTTTTTTCATGAAGTTAAAATGAAGCCAGCTTTTGAAGTAGTGGATAGCTATCAGGAATGTTATCGTGGGAAACTTACTTGTAGCATCCTTGATCTGCTTATAAAACCAGTGTGTATGTATTTTTTATGATCCAGTTATACATGTAACTGGCAACAGAAAAATGTGTTTTTCTTGCATATAGATCTTTGCATGGCATTTTAGCAAATCATATTGTTTGGTATTTAGTGTTTAGTCACGAATTCACTCTGGAGTAAGGAATGTTGCAATGTGGTATTCCCTTAAGATGTACATTTGTGAATGGAAACTTGCAGGAGAGACCTTTTTTCCAATTTTTTTTTTTTTTGTAGAAGGCAAGGCACAAGCATGTGACTCCTCAATGCTTGCTCATGTTCTCTTCTCCTTCCTGCTATAAATTGCAAAAGGCTTTTCCAATATTTTTATTTGACAGAAGTGTTCAAATGAGTGCTTTAAAATAGTGAGAAGCACTTGGAGGGAATTTCAAGACTAATGTTTCATTAAGCTTTCGGGTAAATTACCCAAAACTCAAGTAATAGAAAAGGCTAGAAGAGCCTTTGTTTAAGACAAGTATTGTTTGTTTTTCTTTTTTGTAGCAACTGAATGGTAACATGGAATGACACGTAAATGTACAATATAAATTCCATAGACTTCAATCCTTGGGTTGTTTTAGTGGTGCTTAACCTTTCCTGTAGCTTCAGATGGAGGGGGTGTGGGAAGAGGTAAAGGTAGTGTTTTGTGTTTAGGTAGTCTTAGATACCATGCTCTAAAATGGTGAAAGAAGGAGGAGATTGTTTAGAAATGTGTTCAGTAAAGAAAAAAGTGATGTGTGCCAGGTGGGATCCCTCTGTTACCGGAGAGGCTTTTTCAGTTGGAGGTGAGTGTTCTTGCTAGCACTGTAGTGTGGAATAGTGGTAACAGGCCTGTATTGGCTGTGGGTGGAATTTCAGTTTTCCTGTCCAGAAATGAAAATTGATAGGAAAAGAAGCCTCTTACTTTTCTAATACAAGATGAGAATGAATATTGTTGTCAGAATCTGTTGTCATCTCAGTAAATGAGCTTTGCATCTTTGGTACTCAGTTTTTCTGCTGTCTTAGCAATTGAGTACTTGAGTGTGTTTCTGAAGAAGTTTCAACAGGACAAATCCATGAATTTGAAATTTAAATAAGAATGGTGGATCTGCTTAGCTTAATTTTTTAGGTAAGTAGGTTGGTGAAAGACAATTTTGATAAACCAAAAGCTTTATATTTTAAACTACATTACGTATTAGACTTTGAATGTTTCTAATTTAGAAATAAAAGGATTTTTTTGTGTATTTCTGATGTTCCCTTTTAATGCATCTTCCTGAATCCTTTAGATTTTCTTTTTATTTTTGAAAATTGTTAAGTAAATTCTCTGGACCTCGAGGGTGGTAACTCCAGTGTCTTGTTCTACAGTTTCAGACTCCAGTTACGCATAGCCCTCCATATGCCTTGACCTGTCTTTCAGTCAGTGCTTTATTAATCACAGTGGGACCTTAAAATCCCACATGCTTTTTCTGGCTGTTTTTATTTGTGTGTGTATATAAACACACACGCGGAGACATAGGAGCACACACAGTCTTGCAATGGAACATTTTCTTGAGTTGATATGCTGACTTTTTTTCCCCTAGGTGAGGTAGTAATGTAAAAGTTCTTAAGTGCTTTATAGCTCTCTTGCTGTGTCAGAGTTTTTTCATGATAGTTCTGGTAATTAGACAGATAACCTACAGGTTGCCTGAAAATTTTTAGTGTCTTTTTTCTTGTAGCAGTTTGGCCAGATTGCTGTGGTTGACAGTTTGTAACGTATCTAGTGAAGATGTAACTTGAAACATGAATTCCCCTTATGGCATTTGAGAAACGATTAATTCCTTTCACTTCCATGTTATAGGATTGAGAAAACAGGTTTTTTTTTTAGTTTTTTAATTTTATATATATATATGTATAAAATTAAAAGCTTTATAGTGAAATGAAAAGCTTCATTTTTGTCAGTGGCGGTGGACGCAGAAAAGTAGTGCTGCTATGCTGTGTTAGTGATAGTGAAACCTTGCTATAAGATAATGTGTCTTCAGCCATGGAAAAAACTCATGTGATCAGTATCAGCCTCTGGTTAGCAGGTGTAAAACAAAAGTTTTTCATTTCTCTGCCGTGTCCTAAGATTTTTCATCAGATGTCAGGGTGCGTTACCAAACCTCCTTAATGAATTTCCCTTTTTCTGCATATAATTTCCCTGTTAATGAAATAAATATTTAGAACCAGTAGCGTATTTGGTGCCTGGAGGCAGCTAGATGAAAATAGTGAATGACCATGTTGTTAATTTAGTTTTGTTGCTGGCAAGCAGTAGCCAAAATGTGAGTTTGATTTGGAGATTGGCATGTGCCGTGCGGACTGATCCTTAGTTGGTACTTCAAAAGAACATCTTTTTCTAAAATTTCAGTTACACTTGATACTTGGTATGCTGTTTGTTTATATGCTTATATTTAGTTAGGTGTGAGTATCACACAGGAAGATTTAGCAGTTAAATATGTTATCTGGACCAGCAGGAAGTAACTAACAGTTCAAAGCAGAGAATCAGAATCTCTCCTATGATGGCTGCTTCGTGCTTTTAAGTATGTGCTTGGACTATGCTACACCTAAACTACAGTTTGAGTGGTTTTCAGTGTTGATGACCTACTGTAGTTCTTCACAGTAGTTCACACTTAAAATACAGACAAACCCTTTAGTTTTACTTTTGATTATTCCGACAGCAAAATTCTGCTTTATATGTGAGTTTATTACTGTATGTCATTTAAATTCTAAATGACAGTTGTCCACTACAGTTCTTTATTCCATATCTTTTTAATGTAATAAGATTCTCTAGTGCATTTGACGAAGTTCTCAGAACTTGTGTGCTGAGGATGAGGAATGGGAAGAAGAATCCTTAATGATGTTGATGTTTAAGTAGTTCAGCTGCAATGGTTTTTGTGTGTTCTTTTTTTTTTTTTTTTTTTTACCTGTAGGAATTGTGAGGACATTATTGGGGTACTTTTCTGTAGATCCAAGCCCCCTCTTTTTGCTTCTTAAGCTGTTAAGATAGTTGTTGTTTGTTTGTTTGTTTGTTTGTTTTTTTTTTGAGAAACTTCCTTTTAATGAGAAATGAACATTTTTTTTTTGTAGTTTGTTCCTATGTGTTTGCTTGGTCTGGTAGTGTTAGTCTGCTTTAAAGAAATGCTGTGGTGAGATTTTATTGATCTGATGAAATGATTGTCTATGCATTTACCTTTTTTCTTTTACTTCCCGAGTATCTTCTGTTTAATTCAGTCTGTGATTTATCGTGCCATTATTCCTTGAAAATGTTACTTACAAATTCAGAACACCCGGCTGTTTTAGTGTGCATCTTCATAGAATCATAGAATAGAATAGTTAGGGTTGGAAAGGATCTCAAGATCATCCAGTTCCAACTCCCCTGCCAGGGGCAGGGACACCTCCCACTAAACCATGTCACCCAAGGCTATGTCCAACCCGGCCTT